>PVKA01000723.1:0-180578 GCA_004027165.1 Ctenomys sociabilis
TTTTGCGGAACCAGGGATTGAACTCAGGCCCTGTGCTTTCTGGGGAAGTGCTTCCTCCATGGGACCATCTCCCCAGCCCTGTGTTTCTACTCTTATTCTTTTGTTGGATCAGTCAGGCAAAGGTGTGAGGCTCGTTCGGCCCAAATGCAGCAAGCTCCAGCTCCCAGGTGCCCTTGCCTACCCTCCAGGAGCCTCTCCCCCCAGTACATACTGGCATCATTGCAGAGATTCTGAGTTGGAGGCTGTGTGTGAGAACTGCACTGGAAGTGACTGCCCTGAACAGCACGGGCATGGAGGGCTTGGTCCTGCTTGGGGGGACCCAGGCGCCTGCCAGATCATCAGTGTCACCCACTCCCAGCCTCCCCGGTGGGATCCTGGCTGCCACCCACCTAGTTGCACCTGGCAGGCTTGCTGACATCCCTGGGGGTTAGACGCTACTTTTATCTCCACTTTGAAGCAAAGAAACTGAGACCCAGAAAAAGGTGAGGTGACTTGCCAAAAGTAACAGTTGTTTGTTTGTTTTTTTAATAACTTAAAATAATACAATAAAAGAGCTCTTAGACTTTGCAAAAGAAAAGTAACACAGCTGATGAGAACTTGGGTCCAGGCCTGCCAGACGCCTCCAGAGCCCGTGCTGTTGCTTCCTGCGCAGTCCCACCAGAAGCATCCGTTCTTCAGCTCCTGGGACGTAGGAGCTGCGTCATCTTATGTGGCTGTCATCCTGTGCACCCACAGCAGCTGGAAATCAAGGGTCAGAACTCGCTCTTCTTAGTCCGGCCGTCAGATCTCTCTTTTGAGGCCAGACACGATCCTGACCTAGAGCAAGTCTAGAAAGAAAGGATAGATCTGTTGTCCACATAGCAAGGGAGGAGCCATGCAGGAAGTAGAGCAGTGACACTTGGGTGATCTATTGCTTCTCCTTGGGTGGATAATCCAGAACGATCTTTGAGAATATACTGTGCTCTGTATTTTCCTTATCTGCAAATAAAGTCTGTTTGCATATGATCTCACAATTCTCTCTGTCCACTAAATGCTACTTGTATCTTACAGATGACACCACAGGGATACACTCGGTTTATACTGTGTACCAAGGGCACGAGATCATGTTTCATGTTTCCACCATGTTGCCATATTCCAAAGAGAACAAGCAGCAGGTAGGTGTGAATGCAGACTCCCAGAGAATAGAAACAAGATGTGGAAAGAACATCATAAAGATCTCATAGAAGTGAAGCTCTGTGCATTATTGTATGAGCTGCATTATAGCTACCAGTGTGGAGACAGTTGCTGTAGTCTGTGTACATCAACTCTCAGCAAGTCCCAGGACGCTCCATTTTCACTAATGCCATCCCCTTAAGGAAATGAAGGTGCATATGGGTGCATGAGCATGTGTATGAGGAGGCTGTAGACTTGTATTAGTGCATGTTATATTGCTATAGCAAAATGCCTGAGGCTGGGTACTTTATAAAGAAAGGCTTGCTCAGTTAACAGTTACATAGGCTCAAGAGCATGGTGCTGGTATCAGCTCTGCTGAGGCCTTAAGGTCTCACAGTAGCTGGTGCAGATGAAACCCCGCAGCAAGACAGGGCATGAGTGAGACTGCAGAAACACCGTGCACATCAGGCTCAGTAACAGCCTGCTCCTGCAGGACCCTAAGAGCAACAGTGGACTCCCAGGAGACAGGTATTAACCCCCCACCCCCCTAAAGACTTCTTCACGTCCCACCAGGCCCCAGCTCTTCTCAGCACCACACTAGGGACCAAGCGCCCAGCACCGGGCCGACAGGGCATGCTCAGCCATTGCACAAGACTGTCCTATGTTTGGTGCCTTTTCCGAGCGCCTTCATTCATTGCGCCTTCTGTCTTGTCAGAATGAGCCTCTACAGGACGTAAAATAAGTGGCTCCCGCGCGGTGGTTGGTGTGCGTTGTTGTTCAGGTTGGTGCAGACGGTGGACGCCAAGTGTCTGTGTGGGCTGCACTGCCCTGGAAAACTCCCTGGGGTGCCAGCCCCTTCTGGAGCCTGGCTCTTCACAGAGGAAAAGCTTCCCACTTGGTGGCATTTGCATGCTGCTGCTGACTTTTGAGGGATTTGGGAATTTCCATTTAGATTTTTATGAGATTCTTACCACTTTTTACACATGGACAACATCTGTATAAATAAATGTCATTCATGTGAATGGACAGTTTAGCAAATATTTGTGGGAAATAGGAACCTAGAGATTGTGTTAGGGCTGAGGACGTGCAGTTCCTATCCCACCAAGACAGACACAAAGCAGATTCATGCCTCAGGATAAGAGGTTGCCGTGGTGGGATGTGGGGATACTGCAGGGAGGCAGGGCAGGACGAGCTGGAGCCGCCTGGTGCTGTGAGAGCGGCACTGAGCTGGGAGGTGCGGGGGCCTTAAGTCTGGTCGGGTTACAGGAGGAGAATAATGAAGGACAGGCTGGGCGGGGAGCGCAGAGGCCCAGGAGGCTGGAGGTGGCTGAGAGCCCTGCACAGTGGGCGGGCGTTCTCCACATGGGCGAGAGGGCCAGTGTTACACTTGACCCCTCCTAGTGGGTCAAGTTCGTAGGCTCCTGCGATCCAGTGGAAAAGAGGGGCCACATCGATCTTCCCAGTCATTGTGAATTTTGTTGACATCTTACGTTTAGTGATAACATCAAAAATCTTCCATCAGGGGCTGGCGAGATAGCTCAGCCATCTAAAGCACGTTTAGGCAAGCTTAGGCAGGCACAAGGGACCATAGCTCAATCCCCAGCACCACATGCTGAGCCAGCCCCCCCCCAAAAAAGAACCTTCCATTGAAATATAAACCCAGTGCCAGCCTTTTCAGTGCCACACATAACAAAATTGCCCGTGTCCCATGGCATATGGGAGATTAGCCAGAGGGATGAGAGAGACAAACATGGAAGTTCAGCCTCTGGCCTATTCAGAAATCGTTCTTTTTGAAGGACTCATTAATGACTATATCTGTTTAAGAAAGCTGTCCACACAGCAAGGTGCAGCGACAGCAGCCCCAGGCTCTGAGCTACTCCCCGACGAGCCTGCCATGCTCAGTACCTGGGCTAGCATGGGTTCCCCTTGTCCTGCATCAGTAGATCACAGAAAATCAAAGTTATAAAACTTCCGTTTATTACCAGGACAATAATGCAGGTGAGAAAAGAAAGAGATGCAGAATGATGGTGAACTTGAAGTGCTTAACCCCAAGGTTAGCTGGGGAAGGACCTCCCCCGCAGCCCCGATTTCTTGGGGAACTAAGGTAATGGGCAAAAAGTTAGAGCCAGCCTGGGCCCTACAGTTTTCTCGGCTTTCTGACCCGCTCACTTCTGTAGCGCTAGTAGAATAGTCCTGACAACACCCAGGCATGAGTTAAGCAAGCAGGCTTCCCCAAGATTCTGTGAGCTTCTGGTTTTGTAGGTTGTGACATGACTGTAACTTCCTCAGTCCCTGTCTTTCCAAGGAGACCAAAGGAGCCAAAGGAGGGGTGTCACTGTCAGCCTCTTTGGGCCCTCATCTGCTTCCTGATAGCCCCAGGGCCAGTGCCGCACACTCAGACCCCCACGCAGCACTTAGTCCCAGACGAAGGCACAGGTGGGGCTTCCCCCGCGGCAGACACGCTGTGCACACTGCCCCTCTCCTGGCTTCTTTTCTCCCTCCACGTTCTGCCCCCTTCTGGATCTCTGCCAGCCTCATGACTTTACTTTCCTTCAACAAGCCAGTGCCACGTGGGCTGACCTCCTTTCCACACTGCAGACCCTGCCCTAGGTGGGCACCTCCTCCCCAGACAGCCAGGATAGAGCACCAGGCTTCTGCCTCCGCTGAGGTCCTTTCCTTGTTCCCAGGCAGGGGTGGTGGAATCCTTCACAGCTCTTCTCCCTGTCTTACCCTGTATTCAGTCTGTCAGGAAATCTACTGGCTGGGCCTTCAAAATATGTCTGAAGTCAGATCACCTGTCGCACTTCCCTGAGTAGCTGACACCTCTCAGGTGGATTATGGATGCAGTGTCAATCCACACCGCCACTATTCCTTTGTCCCCTGACCATCAGCTTCTCAACCCAGTAGCAGGGTGAGCCTGTGACAAGCAGTCGGTCCCACTGCTTCCCTTCACGACCTCCAGGGTGCTGGTGCAGACCAGCACCTGACCTGGCCCTGTTCAACCTGCCTCCCTTCTCTGATACCCTGCTGCTGCCCTTCTCACTTGCTGTGTCCCTCACCTCCATCCCTCTGTCCCCAGACCCTATTCCTGGGCCTTTGAGTTGCCTTTCCTACCGCTGGGAACTCTTCCACTACACCTCCGCAGGCTCCTCGCCCACCACCCCATATTTCCCCAGCTTCCTTGTGTAAACTCAGCACCAAGCCACCATCCAAGGCCCACAGGCTGCTGTCCTTCCCTGGAGCAGGTTTCCCCTTTGAGCACCATGCAGATGCAGTCCCTGGTTCTGCTTCTGTGTGCGCTTTGGACCCCTCCCCCACCAGGGTCTAAGTGAGGGCAGAACTTTTGTCATTGTTCCTGGCATAGAGTAGGAGCCCTACTCTATTATTTTTTTTAGTATGTAAAAGGAACAGGAGCTGGAGAGATAGCTCAGTAACCTGAGCATCTACCTGGAAAATGCAAGGACCCAGGTTCAATTTCTAATGCTGTATGCTGTGTCAGCCCAGGGACATGGTGGTCCATGCCTGTAATCCCAGCTCAGGGGAGGCTGAGACAGAAGGCTCACTAGGAGTCTGAGCTGTGTAGCAAGACCCTGTACCAAATAAAAGAATGTTGAAATTGATAGGTTTTTTTTTGTTTTTTTGTTTTTTTTTTTTTTCAGGCACCAGGTGTAGCAGAGAAACAGGCAGAAGGAAAAAGGGAAAGGGGCTTTATTATCTTTGAGGACACCAAGAGAATGTGGGGAAGATGAAGAATTCTCTGGATAGAACAAAGGGAGGCTGAGGCTTTTATGGCCTTTTGTTAGGGGTGGAGTTTGAGGGGGATGTTTACATACACCTGAGGGAGCTGACTGAGGGTCTTCCCTGAGACTGCGGGAAGGGTAAAAGGAAATTGCACCCTGGGCTGAGTTGGAGAAGAAGGGGGAGGTGGTCTTGGGAGAATGGGCTTTTGCCATCTTACGGCATCAACCATATAAGATGACTACCATAGTGAGTCAGCAATTCATACGAGGGCCAGAACCTATCAGAAATATAATCACGGGCATATAATTCATGCTGTTAAATGACCAAGAGGTTTTAGCACTTTCACAAGATTTTCTAGCTATTGCAGTCAATTTCAGAACCCTGTCATTATGGCAAAGATAAACAATGTATCCCTGACCCGACCTGACCTTGCCTCTCGCTTCCCAGTCTGCCCTGGAGATCGTGCCTCTGCTTTCTCTCTGTATGGGTGGTTGCTCTGTCCCGGATGTTTTGCATACATCAAATCATATAATATATGGCATTTTCTAACTGGCTTCTTATGACTAGTATATTTTCAGAGTTGATCCATATGGTACTGCTTCATTCCTCTTACTTACTGAACAATTTCCCGTTGTGTGGATACAAGCTACGCATTATTTATCCATTTGCCAGTTATTTTTATTGTGGTTTTTAAAAATGTATCATGAAGGTCAGCCAAATAGCCCAGCAGATGAAAGTGCCTGCAAGCAGGAGCAGGGCTGGGGGTTTGATCTGTGCAGGCCCTGCCCCGGGGTGCACTGAGGTGGTGAATGAGACTGAGCATGGTGGCGCCTGTAATCCCAGCTCTTGTGAGGCTGTAAACGGGAAATCACTGAGTCCGATCTAGTAGTGAGACCCTGAACACCCTTATATCCTTCCCTAAAATACAAAAATAAAAAATGCGTAACATAAAAATCCCCAGCTTGACCCATGGGACGCATCCGGTTCAGTGGCTGTGGGTCCGTTCACATCACGGGGCACCTATCGCCACCGTCCACCTCCAGGACTCCTCACCCCCTCAGCCGGAAGCCCAGAGCCCCCTGAACAACGGCTCCATGTGTCCCCCTACAGCCTCACAGCCACCATTCCACTTCTCGTGATTTTTGCCGCTTGATGTTGTTCTCGTCCGTGGAATAACAAGGACAAGTAGTTGTGCTTGTGTGTCTGGCTTCCTGAGAACAGTGTGTCCTTGAGGTTCATCCACACAGTGGTGTGCGTCAGGATTTCACTCCTTAAGGCTGAATAATATTCCACTGCATGTATGCACCATGTTTTCTTCGTCCTTTCATTTGGTGGGCATAGGACTTTCTCTTCCTGTTGGCTACTGTGAATACCGCTGTCATGAGCAGAGATGGGTGCACAAATGCTTGCATCCTTGCTTTCAGTTCTTTGGGGCATATTACTGCAAAAGCTATGTTTCACACTTTGAGGAGCCACCATTCCCCTGTCCACAGCAGCTGTGCCATTCTGCACTCCCATCCGCAGTGCCCAAGGGCCGCAGTTTCTCCTGGGCCTCGCTAGTGCGGCATTATTTTGAATCTCTGCCCGAGTAGGTATGCAGACCTGTCTCGTCTTGACTTGCATTTCATCACTCAGTAGTGATTTTAAGTATGTTTTTGTCTATATTGTTCATTTACATGGCTTCTTTGGAAAAAATATCTTAAGTCTTTTTTTTGTCATTGAGTAGTGGGAGTTTATACATTCTAGTAGGAGTTTATAGATTCTAGAATTAAGCCCTTGTCAAACACGTGCTTTGCAAATGCTTTCTTCCACTGTCCACTGGGCTTTTCTACTCTGGTAGTAGTGTCCTTTGACCCCCAAAAGTTGTAAGTTTTGATGGAGTCTAATTTTCTTGTTGTTGTGTGTGCTTTTGATTTATGGATCACTCAGGAAATCACTACCAACAATAAATACTATTTTTTTAATTTAATGGAATTACAATTATTCAAAGCTGTATAAACCTTAGTTTCTTCCCTGGCAAATCGAGAATGACTCCCTAATTCCTATATGAATCACTCAGAAGTGAGGCAGAAAGATAGGGATAGAAAACATCCCTGAGCAAAACAAAAAGGTAGAAGCCCCATAAGAACAGCATCAGAAAAGTGCTGTGGGTACTGCATGACAAAAAAAGGTGACATTTGAAAGGTCAAGTAGATATCCTGGAGAAGGTATCTTTTGCCTAGCCTTGGGCAGGTGGCCAGGTTTGAGATACTCAGGAATGAGAAGCTAGGCAAGTGTCTTGGCTACTTTTCTCTTGTTGAGACAAAATACCCCCCAAAATTAAGGAAGGAAAGGTTTATTTAGCTCACAGTTTGGGGAGGTTCTAGTCCATAGTCATCTGGCTCCAAGGCAGAGAGGCACATGGCGCAGGGCAGTAGTTCATGGCGGCAGAAAACAGCAAGACAGCAGGAGCAAAGAGGGGGGAGAAGGGGCTGCATGGCTAGCAGGCCTCCCCTTCCTCACACTGCATCCAGGGTGTCGGCCTGGGGAGGGGGGGCACTCACACCACAATCCCAGCACTGGATCTCTAGAAGCCCACCCCAGGACGGCATGAAGCTTTGGGGGGACACCTAGATACAAACCATAACCGCAAGGTAAGTTGGGTAAATAGGGCCCCTGTTGCTTACTTCTTGCTACATAACAAACCACTCTAGAACTTGCCAGCTGAGTTCACTTAGCTCACAGTCTCCCATGGTTCTGTGGCTGACTGGTCCCAGCCAGCAGCTTCCGCTGGTCTCCATCAGTTGTAGAGCCCTGGCCACTGAGCTGGACAGGGACACCTGCCCTCTCCCAGCTCCATGCAGTGTTAGGTCTCCCAGTGACTTCTGCCTTGGCCTCCCAGTGGCCTCCTTCCCCACCTCTGCAGCACAGGAGCTGACTTCTGATGTGGGGCTCAAGCCTCCTAAAAGCACATGTCCTGAGAGAGAAGTGACAGAAACTGCTAGTCCTTTTAAAGGCTGGACTGGGCGCTGGCCTAGGGTGAGCTTTGCTACAGCTGTTCACTGCCGCAGTATTCAGCCAACAGTAATATTCAAGGCCACAGCACTTGAACGCCACCGTCCAGTGAGGGGTGTGGCCAAGAGTAGCCATCATTAGTCTGCCTTATCCTGGAGCTAAGGACACCAGGGATCCAGGGGAGTGCTGAGCAGGCAGAGGTCTAGACAGGTTTGGCTGACTGCAGCCCATGAGCACAGCCAGCCCTGCCTGCTCGTTCACGCTGCCTATGGCTGCTTTTGCATTCCAAGAGCCACCGTGCTACAAAAAGGCCACATGGTTTGCAAACCTAGAAATATTCTCCATCTGGCCCTTCCAGAAAAATGTGTTGACCACAGATCTAGATCATTCTGGAAAGGTCGGCTAGAGTCAGATCAGACAGGACCATTGCTTACCGACCATAGCTTCAGAGTTAGCTGGGCAGGCTGGGAATGCAGCCTACAGGTACAGCGCTTGTGCAGCATGTGCTGTGAGGTGAGTAAGGGCAGGGAAGAGAAAGGAACTGGATGAGGTGTTGATAAAAACTCACCTTTGAGCCCCCTCCCAGGAATTTTCCTGCTCGCCTCCGATAAAATGCAGATCATGATACATGCAGACAAACAGTACAGGCACAGTAACACTGGAAGAGAACAGAGACTATGGGAGGCTCGGAGTCAGGGGGAAACACAAATTCAAGTTGGGAGAGGCCTGGGAGAGCCGTGGAGACTGGGCTGGTGAAAACGGGAGGCTGAAAGCCAAAACCGTCAGAAGGTCGCAGCGCCTTGGCGGCCCTTGTGGTCGGTCGGTCGTACCGTGTTGCGCCCTTTAACTCTGTGTTTGAGTTATCTCAGCGCCGTCATTCATGCTCTTCACAGGTGGAGAGGAAGCGCCACATTGGAAACGATATCGTCACCATCGTGTTCCAGGAAGGAGAGGAGTCTTCTCCTGCGTTTAAGCCTTCCATGATCCGGTCACATTTTACACGTATCCCGCCCGGGCCGCCCAGTGCTCCAGTGCAGCAGCCTCGTTGGACTTCAGATGACTCACGACCCACACGCTGCACCTGACCGTTGTGCACCGCTGGAGCCCGAGGCTGGCTGCCTTTGAATTTTTGCTAATTCCTAATAATTAATAATAATTCCCTAGTTAGGGCATGTTTCCCTCTGCCTCCCTCCATCCATTAGAGTAGTGAATGGATTAATGCTCAGACAATTCTTGACTTCCAAAGTATCCTGCAGCCTGTGAAATGAGGGGGATTTCTGCCATCTGTTAGTAGTAAGTAAACTAAAGGAATAGCAGGCAGTAAATGAATCCCCAAAGAAATTTTCTTTAGTTATAAAAATTTCTAAGTTATGCTAAAAAGTCAGGCTGGGAGTGATGGTACATACCTGTAATCCCAGCATTCAGGAGGCTGAGACAGAAGAATTGCCATGAGTTCAAGGCCATCCTGGACTACACAGAAAAACCCTATCTCAAAAAAAAAATTTCTTTTGGATACAGGGTCTCACTATGCTGCTTGGATTCATAGTGATCCTCCTGTCTCAGCCTCCCTAGCACTGGGATTACAGCATGTGCCACCATACCAAGTTTCAGTGCCGGCACTGCATGTGGTACTAGGGATCAAGCTTCAGGCCTTTCGCTTGCCAGTCAGGCGCTTATACCACTGAGCTATCTCCCCAGCCCAATAATAGTTTTTTTTAATTTAAAAAAAAGCCAAAATAATTTGTCCCGGTTAAACCTAAGCCCTGATAATAGCTTCTGCATAACCACCTCTTGAAGTTTGAAAACTGATAGAGTAGATTTTTATTTGCTTCACCTAATCCCTGTTCATCTTATTAAGCCAGCACATTCAGTAGCCACTCATGTCCCTCTTACCGTGGTTCACAGTCATGCCCGAGAGGTAGAAGCCAAAGGTGGTGGCCCCAAAGGTTTTCTGCAACAGGCCCCTTCCAAATCAGTTCTCGTCTAGTTACTCGTATTCCCCAGAGACCCAGTAAAGCTACTGAGAGAAGAGCCGTGTGGCTTGTCACGCATCTGGAAATAGGTTGCTCTCTACACTTCACTTTCTTCCTTAGAGCCCAGCAACATAGCACATTAGTAAGCACTTGGAAGTGAAGACCGCCCAGTGCCTTCATGAGACCAGGAAAGGAAACAGGCGTGCACCTCCACCTGGATTTTGATTTTTCGTCCTTCCCACCCCTGCGCACAGAGCACCGTCTCCCGGCTTGTTTCACTGAACACTGGCAATATTTGCTCCTTCTTGCAGCGCAGTTCTTACAGAGCAGAGAGCTTAGCTTCACTGAGGCCGCGCAGGAGAGGAAGCGAGGAGCCTGGCTGAGGAGTGGTCATTCTCCTCCCGGGTTTCCCTTACTTGAACGGTTCACGTGCGGTTGGCACATCCGTTTCTGGAAACGGAGGGTAGGATAGTTGTCCATGGAGATTCATTCTGCTGAGCCCAGCAATGGGAACACTGGGGAGAGAGGGCCTCACAACCCTGGAAGACCAGCTGGGCGTGGGAGGTGGTGGGGACAGGGAGGAGCGGGAAGAGGATGGTGGCTGGGGATGGCGCACTGCTTTATTTTTTTTAATCTTTTTAAGACGTTTATTGAGATATGATTCACTGTATAATTTCTGTGTGTGTGTGTGTGTGTGTGTGTGTGTGTGTGTGTGTGTGTGTGGTGGGTATGGGCAGGGCCTCACATGCCAGGCACTCACTCTACCCTAGGCCTCACCGCAGCGATCATACTATTCTGGTCTTGGCAGACTGTAGCCCAAGAGGAGTAGACCGTTAGAAGCCACCACCAGCCATATTGGCTTGTTCTGTTTTGTTTTGTCTACCAAAGCCAGAAGGAGTGAGAGAGAAGGTGTACAGTGGCAGCATTTAAATTTGCTTTCCTTCTCAAAATGTGTTAGATGAAATATGTGACTAATTTCCTGTTGGGATCTTGTTTGGGTTTCCAGGCAAGGACTGCTCTTTTTGCTCTGCTGGCAGCTTAGTTGTTTAGTGTCTGCCTTCATGTTGCTTTTCTGACAGCTTCAGAGATTTACCAGCAGAAGCTCCCGCAGACACTAGCCCTAGTCACACGCCCTCACACACACCCTGCTGGCCTGTCTGTCTGATGAGGGCAAGTGATAGGTGTCCCACCTAGCAGTCAAAATAATTCTTCATTGGACTTTTGAAGCACAAACTGTCGGTTGTGAGCAGGAGGTTGTTGATTCCTTGACCATTGCCACAGATATCTTTGCCTTAGTGAGATATGACCAACAAAATGACAACTACAGGTGGGTGACAACCTTTTCTTACTCTTGTTCTAATCCTCCAGTTTCCCTGTTAATTTGGCATTGATCGTGTGAGCTTCTTGGTGGACACTTCTCGACTGATTTCCTACGGTGCTTTCACCTCAGCCAATGTTCTCCAGAACTGCTTCTCTTCAGGAAAGATTTGCTTGATGCAGCAGATGCAAGGGTCAGGGTTTTGAGGTTTTTTCTTTCGGATTTTTGTTTTAAATTTTTTTTGAACTTTATGTGAGACAAGTTTGGTATGTTTGATAATACCTATCTTTCCTGAGCTTCTTGCCAGGTCCCAAGTTTGATCCCTGGTACCACAAAAAAAAAAAAAAAAATCTGTCTAAAGGCCCAAAGATGTCGTGAAAAGACAAAGGGATTTTGGGTTTGAATCCAGGCCCTGTCAGCTTTGCAGAAGTATTTATCGCCTCAGAACCTCAGGCTTCGTGCAGAATGAAGGTGACATGGCCTGACAGCTTTGTGGAGACTCACAACAGTGCCAGTTCCTCCTGGTGGCCTGGCCCATAAAGCAGTGAGCTAGACCACAAAGGACTCAGGAGGACTCAGCCTCCGCCCTAGAAGTACGCTGGCTAAGCTGGAAAGGAGGCCAAGACGGCAGCCCAGGGGCCTGCCGTGAGATCCGTATCCCAGACACGTCACGTAGGCCACACTGTTCAGGCTGACAGGCAAAATATCAATGACCTTAAAACAAAAACCAACTAATTCTGGAATGCTCTCTACATAGGCTCAAAATGTTCTCAGAAGAAAGCGTACCACTCTTTGGCCCACCCTTGCCATCCCCACCGGTGTTTACAGACCACCAGGAATTCAGGGACTTTTTGCTAGTGAAATGTAAGTCTCCGCATCAAAGTGCTTCTGTGACTTGTTCTGTGTCAGGGCGCATTTCTTCCTATTCCCCTGGGACACTGCATGAGAAAAGGTCATTGTCAAGGCATCCTGTGTCCTGTCAGTTCTCCCTCCAACACATATTCCGTTTTCTGATGGTGATGTGCAGGTTTTCTCCCAAGTCCGCATCCACCCCTGCTGCATCCTGCCCTCCTGCCTTGCTTTTTTATCCTTCCCTTCCCCAAGTGATGGGCCCCCAAACTGACCTCTCTGCCCCCAGTCGGATGCAGCCAGCCCAAGTCTCTGCACGTGGGTGTACCTGGGTCTTCATCAGCGAGGAATGAGGTGGGGAAACAGTGGCTATGATACAGACTTAGGGATGGTGAGAGTTGGGGAGCAGGGCCATGTGTTTGAACCAGACACTGTGAATGGGAGCCCCCAGCCCAGGCCTTAGTAATCTCCCTCATGATGCCCAGTGCCTAGCTCTGCGCCCCTGCCTTCTGAGCTCCGAGCCCTGCCGCAGCCCTTCTGGAGTGCCCTTGGTAACTCTGTCTGAAGGCCTATGGATGGGCTGCCCTCACCGGTGACCAGAAGCAGGCCTCTGGGTGTCATCCACTGAAACTCTGGAGCCCCTGCCAGCCAGCCAGAGGTCCAGGCAGTCGCACAGTTCATGCCTCTGTGAAGACTGGCTTCAGCCTTCCAACGGGCATGCTGGGCCCTGCAGCTACTTTGCCGGCTGCCTCCCATCGCCCCCACCCACACACAGTCTGCCTAATCCTGTCACTGTTACCATGCGGTTTCGGAGCATTTGGAAAGCCTGCCCTCCCCTCCGAGTCTGTCTTGATCACCTGGCCTGAAGGTGGCACTCTGTGCAGGACCTTCCAGAATTCTCCACAGATACCTGCTCCTCCTCCTCTCCTCTTAATTATTCGGTAGTGCTGGCCAAAGCCCGGCCTGCTGGGCAGCACAGGCTCGTGCTGTCCCGCCGTTGCCTCCTCTTCTCCCTCATCTGTGCTTCGTGGCCCTGCAGGTGCATCCTCCCTGACAGCCACACAAGGCCCCAGTGTCTGTCTGCCCTCACTTGTGACCTTTGAAGGGTTATATGCCACGTAAGTCCAAGCTTGGCCAAGACACTTGATGGCTACCTTGCAGAGGTCCCCATTTGCTCCCCACCCTTTCCCTAGGGAATGGAGCTGCGAGGAGCCCCTTGCCGGAGGCATCACCACACATTCCCAGGTGTCTGTCACCCCCTGCACCCTAACCTGCACCAGTGGTCCCTCCTGACATTGGGAGCAGCACAAGCTGCGAGTCACGTGCAGAAGAGATCGACTTTGTCTCTCCTTTTGCATTTCTGTACCCCTCATTTCAAATGCCGGGTCCCACACTCAGGTGCCCGAGAGGTGAGGAGGGAAGGAGCGAGTGAGCAATGTGAGCAGAGCAGAGGAGTCCAGAGCTCAGCTAGGTGCTGCCTCGGGTGCGGGGACCGGGGTTGCCAGGTGGGCGGTTTTCAAAATAAGCCAGACCTCTGACACTCTTTGTGAAATTGCTTGAGTCTGTGGGATCCTTCTGATTCAAGTCTAGAGGTAGAGAGCAAGAAAACGGAGTCAGCGACAGGGAACAGGTACAGGCGCTGGCAGCAGAGAGGGCTTGGAAACCCCAGCACCAGCCCAAGGCAGTGGTCCCTGAGTAGGCAGGGAGAGAGGACCAGCTTGCCACCAGAGCCCAGCGAGACTTGGCATGACTGGTCATCACCTGCAGAGCCTGGGGTGACAGGAAGCAGGAGTCCGTGGGGTGATGAGAAGGTGAAAGGCATGCAGGGTAGAGAGCAGCTGAGGGAGCCACGAGGGCAAAGAGGGTGCGTGCAGGGATGCAGTGGGAAGGCAGAGCAGGAGGCTGGAAGGCTGACGGCAGAACACCTGGGGCCAGCGGGCAGACTTGCAGAAAGGAGGAAGAGCATTTCAACAGAAATAGTGGCCTTTCCTCCTCTTCAGCCTAACTGAATCATCTAGAGGTGATTTTTCTACACTACTAAGGAGGGGGGAAAAATCCTCTAATGAAAAAGTTTCTAGTCACAGACTAAAGAAAATAGTAGGCACCAACCGGACACCTTTACTGCTGCGGCCTGGGAGGCTGAGGCAGGAGGATCACAAGCTTGAGCACAGCAGAGCAACTTAGCAACTTAACCAGACCCCGTCTCAAAGTAAAAAATAAAAAGGCTGATGTAGCTGTGTGAAGGGCCTACATTCAACCACCAGCACTTCAAAGAGAAAAAAGAAAAAATACACATAATTGATAGTCCTCAGGAAACGTCTTCCGCACAGAAGTCTTTTTCCCAGCAGATGCATTATCTCTAAAGAATGCCTTTCTCCCAGATGTTCCATCTTTCAGTCTGAAAACACTAACTTGCTTCTGGCCCGTGCTTGAAAAAGACGAATCACTGAGATGTGCTCGGCACAGTGTGCCTCCGTGTGCTCTTGCTAGTGCTCGTCTCGCCTCAGGGTCACCATCCCGCAAGGAAGCAAGCCTGCACCCATGTTAGGAAGCCGAAAACCAAGTCCCCCGGAAGCTACAATTTTGCCTTGGAATCCACAGCCAGCAGCAGAGGGCATTCCATCCCCAGCTGCCTTGCCTTCAAACTCCCGACAGCCACCACGCGCCCTTGTCCTGCGCTCTAGTGTATGACTACATTTCACTCTATACTCTCCTAGTGGCTGCAGTCTGTTAAAACTCCAGCTCTCTCCAGAAGCAACAAGCTTTTGTCTAAAGTCCCCAGCGTCCTGCTGAGACAACAATTTTTTTTTCACGCTAAGTGCAGCAAATATGTCCTAAACCCTCTCACATGGCATCCTAGGTGCACCAAGGATTAGGTGTGCGAAGAAAGAGCAAGTCAGGTCCACCTCTGCTCAGGCAGTCAGCCGTCCTCAGGAAAGGGAGCTGAGAGGATCCACACACAGATGTGGAACATTCTCAGGCTTTCTTCTGGGCCAAGGGAGCGCAGACCAATGGCAGGCAATACCAGTATTAGGAAGTGTCCACTGGTTACTGATGTTTGTAACCCCCTTTTAAACTTGATTTGTTTTAGTAATTAATGGTGAAAAAGCCACCTTGGAAACCCCAACCTTTGCCCAGAAACGCCGGCGTACTCTGGACATGTTGATTCGATCTTTATACCAGGATCTGATGCCAGATTTGCATAAGGTACCTGGGTCCACGATCTCTCCCTCCCATGGGGTCCAAGCTGAGTCCTAGCACTGAGGCCCTGCTCAAAGCAAAAACATCTCTTTGATCCTTGCTGTCACGACCTCTGTGGCCATCCCAGCTGACGTTCCCCCCTGGACACCCCCAGGTGAAGGGGTGCTGAACATCCATGCACAGGAACCTGTCTTCCTGAAGCTGGGGCCTGAGGAAATGCAGGTGCAGGCCCGGGGCAGGCAGGTGTGTCAGCCAGCCTTTTGGGGTTCTGTTCTTGGAAAGTCATGCACCAAGAGAAGCCAAAGGAAGACCTTGACCACTGCTGTGCAACTGAGCCGTTGTTTTCTCTTTTAGAACATGCTCAACAGACGGTCATTCAGTGACGTCTTGCCTGAATCACCCAAATCAGCGCGGAAGAAAGAGGAGGCTCGCCAGGCAGAGTTCATCAGGATAGGGCAGGTGGGGTTTTGTTCTGTGACCTATTCCAGGAGCCGAGTGGTTATGAGCCCCAGCCCACCTGGATGGCCCACCGCTGAGACTTCACGCTCCGCCGCTGTGGGATGAGCGCTGAGGTTTCTCTAGGTTGTCAGGAAACTGTGAGTGAGATTTAGTGGACAGATGTGGCTCCCTGTGGGTGTCGGGGAGAGGACGCAGTCCGTGGCAGTGGGGCCGTAAGTGGTCCAGTGCCCAGCTCTAGGCTTTCTTCTGGCAATGACCACAAACCACCCTCCTGCCTGCCAGGAGATCTCTGCAAGGTGGGGAGCCAGTTTGGAGATGTGCCTTAACTAGAGCACCTGCCTAGCACGCGCTAGGGGACAGGTCTGATCCCCATGCTCTACCCCCAGCAGATGAGACTGGGTGTGGTGGCACTCACCTGTAATCCCAGTGCTTCCGAGGCTAAAAACAGGAGAATCACTCTGAGTCTTCAGCAGTAAGGCCCTGTAGACCCTGTACTAAATACATTAAAAAAAAAAAAATCCCTGAGGCAACCAGCTTGGGTCCCCTTCTGTCCTTTCAGATAGGAGTTTTCTTGTCAGCTGGGCATATATAGCTCAGTGGTGTAAGTGCCTGCCTGGCAAGCACAAGGCCCTGAATTTGATCCCCAGTGCTGCAAAAAGAAAAAGAAGAAAAAAAAAGGTAGGGTTGGAAATTCGCCTTGAATCCTTCCCAGGCAGGAGGAAGCTCAGAGTGGCACTGTCACTCACAGAAAACCTCTGTTTCCACCTCTTACCAGGAAACATGTATGCCTCCCACCTGTCCCTCTACTTGGCTTGGCTCCTATGGGACACAAACATGTCCTGTATGACAGGACACTGTACCACTGGCAGTCAGTACAGATAAGGTCTGAGTGATAAGGAGAGCTAATGGAAGGGCCGCCCAAATAGCTCAGTGGATCAAAGTGCCTGCAAGCAGGCCCAGGGGCCAGGGGTTCAATCCCCAGGCCTGCCATGCTGGCCTCACCCCCTGGGCACACTGAGACAGCAATTGAGACTGGGTGTGGTGGTGCATGCCTATAATCCCAGCTCTTGGGAGGCTGTAAGCATGTGGATCACTACCAGTCCGATCTAGTAGTGTGACCCTGAACATCCTGCAGACCCTTCCCTAAAACTACAAAAAAAAAGGAAGGTTAATGGATAGAGAAAGGTTCTATGATCAAGGAAAACTTGGTGCAAAGGTCACTGTTGCCCAAACAGTTGCTTTGGCCCTTGTTTAAATCAGGTTAGCCAAGCAGGGCATGGTGGTGCAGGCCTATAATCCCAGCACTCAGGAGGCTGAGGCAGGAGGATTGTTGTGAGTTCGAGACCAGCCTGAACTACAAAGTGAGCTTAAGGCCAGCCTGAACTACATAGTGAGACCCTGTCTCAAAAAGACAAAAAAATAAAAAATAATAAAAATAAAAATAAATCAGGCTGGCCAAATAGCTCAGCAGACTAAAGTGCCTCCTTAGACAGGCACAGGGACTGGGGTTCGATCCCCAGTGTGCCTTGCAGGGCCCCACCCTCGGAGCACACAAAGACTGCTACTGAGACTGGGTGTGGTGGCATGCACCTGTAATCCCAGCCACTTGGGAGGCTGAAAACCAGAGGAGCTCTATGAGTCCAATCTATGTAGTGAGACCCTGTAGTCCCTGTACTAAATACATAAATAAATAAATACTAAAAAAGTTATTTGGCATCTCCTCTGAGCCACCAAACTGGAGGAGGAACCTGGAAGTCGGTAGTTTTTAATGCTCACAAGTTAGAAATCACTGTACTGCACACCTGTAATCCCAGCTCCTGGGAGGCTGCGGCAAAAGGTGACAAGCAGACAATTTGACAAAACTGTCAATTTCCCTGTCTCAAAATAAAAATCATAAAAGAGGACCAGGGGTAGCCCCGTGATAGAGCACTCGGTGGCCTAGCATGTGTAAGGCCCTGGGTTGCACGCCCAGAGCACGAAGAGAAAGGAAGACGGCACTGCACTGACGTGCACTAATTGAAATGACAGAGTGCATGTGGGGTAATGTGGACTGGGACAGTGTCCCGTGGGCTTTCCATCTCTGGATTTCTTACCTTCAGCAGAACAACCTGAAACTTTACTTTGAGTCCTGTTTCATTATGGGTTTTTTTTTTTTTTTCAAATCAACTCTTTATTTTGTTGTTCTTCTGCTGTCTGATAACAAACCCTAAAATAGATGTCTGTTCCTTAAGGCACTGAAACTGAAGTCCATTGTGAGAGGGGACGCCCCATCAAGCTTGGTGACCTCGGGGATCTGTAAGAAAGAGGTGAGTTGGTGAGACGTGCAAGCTGAGATGTGAACATCCTTTATCCTCAATGATGATATTTAGATTCTTCGGGGCAAAATTATAGGGAGAAACTTGGGGACAGAAGGCTCAGCTCCTGTGCAGGCCTCAGAGGAAGGCCCAGATCATTTAGCAAGAGCCTCTGTGTTTCGGCAGCACGCTCAGGCCTCTGCCTGCATGGATGGAGCCGAGCTGCCGGTCAGCCGGGCCCATTGCACAGTGCTTCTCGAGCCTTGTGTGCACGCGTTTCACCTGCATGTCCTGGCCAGATCCGTGTTCTGGCGTGGTGTGTGGGGGCCAGCGTGACATCTCAGGAGCTTCCTGCAATTCCTGTGCTGCTGACCAGGGGCCGTTCTTACAGGAAGCCTCTAGACCTGTAGCAGATTGCTCTGGCTAACATGTGATTGAGTCAGCCCCAGTTCCTGTTCCAGGAGGTCTGGGGGCCCAGAGGGCTGCGTTTCTGACTAGTTCTCAGAGAATGCTGCTTAATCTGCAGTTCACTCAGCCAGCCAAAAATCCTGTGCCCTAGCTACTTTCTGCTTCCCTTTTTCCCATGGGGTAAAAACTGAGTATTAAACAAAGAACACAGAAAACGAGAGAAATAAATTGCAGTATGAACTTGTTATGTGCATGCTTTTGTACTGTAAGAGGACCCTATATATTTAGCTACTCAGGATCTGTAGATTAATCAACTGGAACAGTCACACAGGCACGCCGATAGGGAGCTGCTGTTGCACAAGCCCGAGAACTGTGAAGACGTGTACTTTAACACCAAGGTGTATTTGATTTGAGCCCACACACTTTCACATTTGCTCTCAGGAAAATGTTGAGCTAAAAATGTAATTAACCCTCAAATTCACAACCTGCTGCAGACAAGACTGATAGCAAGACACCCTTTCTCAAGGTGCAGAAATTCCAGCTACCCACTTGTGTGCAGTGGGAACTCACATTTTAGTTTCCCGATACTAAAAATATCACATTGCAGCAGTATTTTATAATGGTCTTAAGTTCTTAGAAAACAAAAGTCTGTGGCTCTGTAACTGGTTCACCAGTGGACAAGGGGCGGCTTCCATTGTTGGGGCCAGCACTATCCTCTTAAAGGCCATCCTTGGAGAAACACCGCTCCAGTGGCCCTGCCAGCTGGTGTCAGAGCCACACAGACTGCTCCCCAGAGCCATCTGTTTGCAAATAACTGGGCCTGGTCAGCCTCCTGAGTGTCCATTGTTCTGACTCAGAAGAGCCTGCTTCGGGCAGAGGACCCCGGAGGCCCCTTCAGAGCCCGCAACCAATCCTCCGTCCTGAGAGGAGTTCAGGGGTGAGAGTAAATGCCACCCATCCTCAGACCAGGGCCTCTGTGGAACCAGATCCAAGTTGCTCTCTGTCACTCCATCGCCGGGCACCCAGTAGCTCCTCAGACCTCACTGTCCCTGTGCCCAGGGTGAGCTCTGCACGCGTGCCAGCCTGTTAAATTGTCCTGGACACACCCAGCACTTCAAATAAAGTTTTTAGGGTTCATAGGCTTCCCTAAGCCACTACTACTCTTGGATCTTCTAAACAAAGGGTATGAGTATCCCGAACTTGTGTCCTCAGACAGAGCACTTTGTTTTGAAGCCTTGGTTCTGTCTCAATGTTGTTACCTAATGTGCTAGTTTCTTTGTCTCCTGAGTGACATTTATATTGGCTTTGCATTTTCATGTCCTTTTGCTATAAGTCACAAACCAGAACCCTTCTTGGGAAAATGTCATTTCAATTAGTGACCTGGCCTCATATAGCCCTCCAGGACATAAAATGTCCCACATCCTTTAGCTGATCTCAGTCAGAGCCTCCATGGGAGCCCCCAGAATATTTCCTGTGGATATGGATTTGCTAATAGGGAAGTCTGCTGTTTTCCTCTAAGCTGGCACTAACACACACAGCGTGCAGCCCTCAGCCCTTGGGATTCCCTGGAAGGTGAGCCTGAGAGCACGCCCTCATGGGTACCCATAGACACGCCTGCTTGCACACAGGGCCACCTATGGCCCCAGGTGGCGCAGTTCCAGTCCTTGTGTTAGGTAGAGTCACAACTCCTTGGGCCCAAGACTCGAGGAAAGCAGTCCACATGGCATGAATGTGCATGGGGGATCAGGAATGCTTTCAATGTAATGCTTGTTTTCCTATAGACAGAGGTGTTTTTTTTAAGATCTTGTAGCTTTATATAAGTCAATAGAATTTTCATATTAAGATAGTATTAACCTCTTGCATTGTATATCATTTAATCTTTCGCTGAATCAGCAGCACAGATCTGACTTTTTACAATTACGTGGGACTCTTGTGATGAACTAATGTGAATTCTCTGAAGCTCAAGCACCAGTTGGCCCAACTTCTAGGTGTTAGAAAATATGACCAATGTTTCTACTGCCCAAGGAACATTATTTCATGTAGAAAGAGGTCACGGAGCCAGAAATGTGAGCTCACCACTTTTCTATTGTATGTGTTTTTTTTTAAAGAGTTTTCTTCTTAAGAAAGTGGAGTCCAAGCCAGGCCTAGTGGCACATACGTATCCCAGCATTCTGGGAGGCTGGGGCAGGAGGGATTACAATTTAAGGCATCCTGGGCAATTTAGCGAGACTCTGCCTTAAAATTAATGATTTACAAATAAAGGTCTGGGGATGTATCTCAGTGGTAGAGCACCTTGGGTTTAATCCCCCGTCCTACAAAAGAAAAATATAAATAAATGAGTCCAGGCCCCACACAGCTCCCAGGTCTGCTGTGACTGCTCCCACAGATGATCTGTGTTACTGTTTCAGGCGTCTCCTGGTGCGTCTCCATTCGGTGGGCTGCAGTGTATGCTTTCTGGTGCACTCACTTTCCGATGCTTGTGTTACCTCGCAGCCTTGGGAGCCCCAGTGCTTCTGCAGTAATTTCCCTCACGAAGCCGTGTGTGCAGATCCCTGGGGCCAGGCCTTGCTGGTTTCCACTGATGCTGGCGTCTTGCTAGTGGATGGTTAGTGAGTAGCTGCTCCTGCTAATGTCTTTATTTGTGTAACTTGTGGTACTTCTAAGGTGGGGGCCCTCCAGTCAGCTCTCTGAGCCCATAAATGCACGGCCCACAGGGGTAATCAAAGTGGGATTTCCTCATGAAACACTTGCTTTCAGGACAAGCTGAGCGGGTGTACGTGTTCTGGGCCTGGCCTGTTAGAGGCTGGGGCTTAGGTTCATCCCATCTTCCAGTGTCCAGCTCGCCACTTTCTTATTTTGTATATGTATTTTTTAAAGAGTTTTGTTCTTAAGAAAGTGGAGTCCAAGCCAGGCCTAGTGGCACATAACTATCCCAGCATTCTGGGAGGCTGAGGCAGGAGGGATTACAGTTTAAGGCCATCCTGGGCAATTTAGTGAGACCTTGCCTTAAAATTAATGATTTAAAAATAAAGGTCTGGGGATGTATCTCAGTGGTAGAGCACCTTGGGTTTAATACCCCATCCTACAAAAGAAAAGTATAAATTTTCTTTTTTCTAACATCCATTAACATCACATGGATGTTAATGACTTGTAAAAGTCCCTCCTTTTCCAGTAATGCTTATTATGGGCCCAACATTTTATCGTAAGTTAAAAAGGACACATTATTTACAGCCACTCTCTTGGGGATATGCTGTTGCATAGCCTCAAAAGAAAAAAAAAAAGGATTTCTGATTTAAAAAATACTTGGTGTCCAAAACAAATGATAAAAATCTTAGATAAACAAACCATTTTGATGGGCATAGAAACCCAAAGATTTTGACAGAGGAAGGTTTCAGCTCAAAGTGAAATCAGGTCTTCCCGCAGCTAAGTGAGTGTGACTGTGGCCCCCGGGGAGCTGCTGTGGCAGGACACTGTGGAGAGGGTAGAACCCCCGGTGGGCAGAGGCCCCTCCCTGCACGAGGCCCTTTTGGATTCTTCTGGACTTTGATGAATGACAGAGGAGCTGAGCGTGAACCAGAGGTCCCTTCCTGGGACATCAGAGCCATGGGCACAGAGATAGGACTTCACACCCATCCGCTGGCCGCAAGAGGCAGCTGCCCAGTCTCGGTTCCCATAGTGCCCTCTTGCAAGGTCCGAGAGCCACCACTGTGAGAGCAACACAATGGCCTGCCTGCAGCACCCTGCCACCCTTGGGGAAGACCTCTGTCTCTCCCTCACACTCTTGCTTGGCATAGTTACAAAAGCCCTGCTCTGTGCCAGGTGCCTTCCATGGAACGGCACACCTCATGGTGCATTGCTTGGGCCCAGGATCTATTCAGTAGTGCAGCGGCCTGTCTGGCAAGCACAAGGTTGAGAGTTCAATTCCCAGTATTCCCCAAAAAAGAAGCATTACCCTCTGTGATCTGTTATTTTTGATATGCACTTTAATTGTGTTCCCATAACCTAATCACATCTATGACTGATTTAATAAAAGGAAATTCACTTAAAACTCATCTGTTCAACATTCAGTACTCAATTTGAGAAACTCAGGGATCTTGAAGAAAAGCCAGGGCTAGAAATGTAGCTCAGTAGTGTGCTTGCCTAGCATGTTTGAGGCTTGGGTTCCAGTCCTAGCATCAAAAAAAGAAAAGGGATTTAGCTCAGGGGCATAAGCGCCTGCCTGGCAAGTTTAAGGTCCTTAGTTCAATCCTTGGTACCAAAAAAAAAAGTCAAAGCACTTTTGGTCTTTGATTTTTCTCTAATGGGATAATTTTTTAAAGAGATAAAGTAAAAAAATAGTGAAAGAAAAACTGCATAAACACTACAGAATTTCACTAGAGAAGCTGATAGGATCAACAGTGGCTATTACATTGCATAGCGTTGCCTTCACATTCATTGTTCAGATTACAGATACAAGCACGCAAAAATTATCCCCAAAAAATAAAAAGAAGAAAAATAATAATTTGAAGATGCTGAAAAATAATCTGCTGTAATGGAAAGTGATGATGTATACCATGGTTGTAGCTGCCATGAGGAGAGGACTGCAGAAACTCCAGAAGTAAAAGCAGTAACTGGCACGCAGAAGCAGCTTCTTAAATGGCAGATGTTACTGGTACTGTGTTCCTAGGAATTTGCTAAAAATTAACAAAATCCTTAGATTTTTTTTGGGGGGGGTCCCAAAGTACAACGAAAAACTTTATGAAAAGTAATTTTTTTAAAAAAGAAACCAGACCATAGGGATTTAGTTTAGTCACTCTGTCTTTGTCTTGTTTTGCTTTGTTGGGTTTTTGAGTCAGGGTCTCGCTACGTGGTTCAGGCTGGCCTTGATCTCACCTGAGCCCACACGGGCCTTAACTCATGGCAGGCGGTCCTCCTGCCTCAGCCTCCCCAGTGTGGGATCACAGGCCTGCACCACCAGGCCCGGCTCTAGGTGCTTCGTACTGCAGCTGAAGAACCCTAGAGGTGAGCACGGCTTCCCATGGTCACAGGCCAGTGCGGCTTCTGGGACTAGAACCCAGATGTGGTTCCTGGGCATGTGTTCTTTCCACTGAGCCAGCTACATCTCTTTAAAATCAAGGCTACTCATGTTTTTTTTTGTCTCACTTGAACACTAATTTCTATGAATGTAGTCCTGGGTAAATAAGTATGAAAAGTTCTATGATGAAAAGATTAGTAAGTCCTCCCTATTTGCCTTGTTGCAAAAGAAAAACATGCTGTTAGTGCTTTTTGTGAAACACAGACAGGATAAAAAATAAATTAAAAAAAAAAAACACTAACTTGTTCCTATTTTTTAAATTGTAAAATTCAAACTCAGATTATCAATTACTTTTTGAAGTTTTTGATGGTATTGGATATAAGGAATATTGTGATTTCCCAGGAAACTTTTTCCTTCCAAATTTGGAGGAAGTCGTCTTCCCAAGGGGTAGCTGTACGCATCCACCGTCTTAGATCCATTAATTTTCTCATGACCTAATATATATTCTGCTGTTCACCATTTGTTTTTTGCTACTGAACAAGTCATAAGCCTTAAGGCTTTCTTTGTTCTCGTTGCTGTGCCATAATTCTCTTACTTCTTTGTTTACCTTCTTCTAGTCCACGCTTAATCATATTATGGACTGTTTCCATGATGGGTCTGTCTATTTCATTCCAGGCTCAGTTCTACTCTGGCGCATTAGCCTTTGCTTCATTTCATTAGCCTTCCCCACCACCACCAGTCTGCTCTTTTCAAGGTCATTATTAAAAATCAAGCTCTCCACCCAGGTGAGAGCTCAATGGTCTAAGCGCCTGTCTGGCAAACGCAAGGATCTGGGTTCGATCCCTGGTACCACATGCCATGCTGGCTCTGCGCTGTGTTGGCCACTGAAACTGGGCATGGTGGCACACACCTGTAATCCCAGTGCTGGGGAGGCTTAGGCAGAAGGATCACTATGAGTCCGAGCTGTGTGGCGAGACCCTGTACCAAATAAATAAATCTTAAAAAAAAAAAAAAAAAGATCAAGCTCCCCTGTTCTCAAAGGGCAGAAAAACCTACTCTGAAGTGAGACCCAGTACAGACATAGGGTATTCCCGCCATGCATTTGGGTTTCACAGTAATGTCAGAGGAAAGCAGCCGCTCCTTCATGCAGAGATGGCAGAAGGAAAAGGCAGCCAACGGTCATTAGACCCACATGTCACTTTGTCCTGTCCTTGCCTCTGCCTTCCTGTGCTGTTCTGGACTCAGCTTGGCAGCTGCACCATGTGCCTCTATTTTCAATGTAAGATGACAGACTTGTCATTGGTGACCCTACACGCTGTAGGTGTGACCTCAGGCAAAGTCTAAACACCCCTGAGTCTCAGGCTCCTCACTTTCTGAATAGGAATACTATAAAGTGGATCACTGGAACACTTAGTCACACCCCAGGGCACAATGAGCACCAGGGCGTGTCAGGGAACCGGCTGGTAGCGGAAGCCTTTGCGTAGCTGCTGCCACTCTCCAGAGCTGTCCAGCCGGCAGGGGCCGGCCAGAGGTCCTGGGGTTCTGGGCAGTCGGTCTGCCCAGCAGCAGCGCACAGACCCCAAGAATCCATTCTTGTTGGGAAGGTCTAGGGTAGAAAGGGACAGAACATGACTGATGAGCATCCGTAAGAAGCACAGAAGCCAAACTCTATATAAGTAGAGAACTACAGGCAACCGCATGTCTTAATACAAGCTCAGCAGGCTATGTGCTCAGAGCAGTACAGAGCCACCCAGGCCAGCAGAAGCAGGGGCCTCCCCCAAGGCACCCTCAGAGGCCTACATCAATCACAGAGCCTGCTGGCCAGAGCTCACAGCTCCTTGGGGCATTGTCAGGAGGTGAAATGCCAACTGCACTTGGGTTTCCTGAAGCTCAAAAGCCCTCAGCACCTCCTGCTCCTAAATTATAATGAAGCAAGGCCGCCAAACCCACAACAAAGCCCTTGAAGACGAAGTGCCGACAAAACAAACAAGTCTCTGTTCTGCCTGCGGTGTCAGCACTGTCCCTGGTCCACACCACGCAGGACAGACCCTTTTGCCCGCTGGCACAGCCTTCTCATTCTTTAAGCCCCGATGTCCCAGGATGCCCCAGAGGCAAAGTAATTGTTAGCAATTTATGATGCCAGTAAATAACCCTTGAAACAAATCCTGTGTATAACTGCAGTGTCTTTAATCAGTTATCTGAAATCTTCTTGAGCATTTCCACTTAAATTAGTTCTTCCCCTTGTATTTAGAAAATTTACTTGATATTTTCCTTTACTTTTGTCTAAGGCGGAGATCTCAAAATCTTACATAGAAAAATATTAAAATTTATTTTTTATTTTATTTTTTTAATATTAAAATTTATTGGGAAACTAAGGTTGATACAGGCAACATGCATGCTGACGTAAGGCATAATTGTGTTCATTTAAATGCAAAATTTTAATTACGCTTTCATGATAGATAAAATAACCTATGATGTAATGCACTTTGAAATATTACATAAAAATAAGAAAATATTTGAGAAATCTGGCTGTTCTCATCCTTTTTTTTTTAATGTTCAGTTTTTTGGTGCAACTCCAATAACATTTGGCATTGAGACAGGTTGTGGGTTTTATATATATATTCATACTCTGGGGAGAAAAATAGCCCAGCGCTGTGGATGCCTTTGGAAAGGGGCTGTGGGCACTGCTCCCAAAGCTTAGGGAATAATGTGCAGACCCCCATACAGACCCTGTGAGAGCTCTAGAAACCCAGCCCTGCCTTGCAGAGAGAGCCAGGGTCCACAGCTCCCACAAGCAGCTGGGGGGCCCAGGCTGCAGGGAGGAGTGACAGGCGCTCCTTTTCCAGATGACCTTCCGGCTGTGCCCGTGTTCGACAGAACTCTGCCCGTGAAGCAGATGCACGTGCTGGAGACCCTGGACCTTCTGGTGCTCAGAGCAGACAAAGGTGGTGCCCTCTCTGGGAGGTGGCGTGGGGAGGGAGGAAGGTGCGTCCTCGCTGGGGTCTCACTGCATGGGCTGTGCGGCCATTTCTTCTCCTGATTCCTGAGCTGGAGTCCCTTGGCGGGTGCACTTGTTTAGGAGTCGGGGCGGAGCAGTGGAGGAAAGGGAGTAGATTCCCAGCTGCAGTAAGTGGCCTGAGACACCTCCTCCCCTGGTTTCCTCCAGCCTTTCACTTCACCCTCTAATCCCCCTCTGCCTTCCTCCCGGCACCAGGGAAAGATGCCCGCCTCTTTGTCTTCAGGCTGAGCGCCATGCAGAAGGGCCTGGAAGGGAGGCAGGTGGGCAGGGGCAGGTCTGACTGCAGAGAAAACAAACTGGAGAAGACAAAAGGTAACTGAGTCTTTCTATTTTACTCTTTTTTTTTTTTTTTCAGACAGCCCAGATTTTATATGGAAAATAAAAATGAGTATGAGTTCGATCTCAGTTGGTTTGTTCTTAACTTGGAAACATCACAGAGATAGTATCACCATTTTCTTCAGAAGCTTAAAAGATAGAAAAATCAGGTTGAGGTTTGTGTCCCACCCCCTAGAGTGTGCTGAGCTCAGCTAACAAATCTGAGTAAAGGTTTAGCTTGCCGGGCTCTAATCCCCTGGCCCTTTAACCCCTGTCCTATAGTAGGCACAGCGCCAAGGCTGCAAACTCACAGACTCGAGCACAGGGGGATGTGACCTTCTCAACCTGTTGGCACATCAAGTCTCCACTTTCCCTAGCATCAGAAGTGCCCCCGAGTTGTGCTTAATTCCCAGTTTGCTTAAGACAAATTTCCAAACAGTGAAGGCATGGAAGCATCCAGAGCCCCTGTCAAGTGTTGAGCAATATCCGTTCTTTCCCCAGGCTGCCACTTGTATGCTATTAACACCCACCATAGCAGAGAGCTGAGGATTGTGGTTGCGATTCGAAATAAACTGCTTCTGATCACCAGGAAGCACAACAAGCTGAGCGAGGTCACCAGCATCTCTCTGTTATCTCCCCTATCTGAGTCACCTGTTGAAGAATTCCAGTACATCAGGGTAGGTTTTCTCCGCCCCTCCCTTCTCTCCAGGCCCAGGTGCCACGAGCAATGCTTTCTTTCTAGCCCGGGAGCTGCCCCACTGTTCCATCCTCAGCTAGGGAACTCTTACCTGCAGTACCCCATTTTTCCCTGAACAATGAAGGCAAAATCTCACCCACTCTAGGAAACACCCATAGGGGCTGTTGTGGTGCTGATGACAAGCGGGGACCCACAGAAGCCTCTGTCCCTGCCAAAATTGCTATCTAGTGAACCATAGCAGAAGTGAACAAATGAATGGCTGGTGGAAATAGATCCTGGGAATAAAAATAGAGTAAGGGCAGAGAGCAACAGAGCAAAGAACCGAGCAAGGGGTAACTGTTCTATAAAATTAGTCCTGGGAAGCCCTGCCTGAAGGTTACCTCAGAGCAGGGACCCAGATGAAGAAGGAGGTAATGAGAATGCCCAGGCCAAGTGGGAAGGGGTCCTCAGGAAGTGGGGGTGGCTCCCAAGTGCCTTCAGGCTGATTGAAGGCACAGCCCAGAGGCTTGAGTGGCTGGAGCTCGGGAAAGCAAGCAAGTCAACTACATCCCCAGGGGTTTGGTTTGGTTTGGTTTGGTTTTCAGTACATTAAGATGTAAAGTATGTCAGATGCTGGTCCTAAAGGGTTTCTACAGGCAAGTGTAGAAGTTATTTTTTGCATAGAGATCAAGCCACCTGAATTATGCAAATCAGTTTCTGCTGTTTGGTTTAAGGGAAAAGATGACAGTTGAACTAAAACAAGTTAAAATCTTGCTCTAATTAGGTGTCAGGCTTAAGACAGCACTTAGCCATTTTAATAAATGTTTATATAGAACATTTATGCAGTGCGAGCTCCAAAATCAAATGTCCCAAGTTCCAATGTTGGCTCTAAACTGGGCATGGCGGTACGTGCTCGTAACCGCCGCTGCTTGGAAGGCTAAGCAGGAGGGTTGTAGCGTGGGCAGCTGCATGAGACTGTGTCTCAAAGTAAGAAATTAGAGCCGGGCGTGGTGGCGCATGCTTGTAATCCCAGCACTCGGGAGGCTGAGGCAGGAGGATTGTTGTGAGTTCGAGACCAGCCTGAGCTACAAAGTGAGCTTAAGGCCAGCCTGAACTGCATAGTGAGACCCTGCCTCAAAAAAACAAAAAAAAAAAAAAAGAAAGAAAAGAAAAAGAAAAGAAATTAGGCTGAGGATGGAGCTCAATCCTAGAGCGCTTGCCTAGCAAACACGAGGCCATGGGTTATGTCCTCAGCACCACCAAAAAAAAAAAAAAAGAGCTTATCTCTACTAGTATAAAACTGTGACTATAAATGAGGGCCTTGACTCTGAGCCCCAGGCCCCTCACCTGGATGTACAACTGCAGCCAGACCCCCTCCGCCGGCCTCTATCAGGATGCAGAAAGAGCCCGGTACACGGTTGAATCAGATTCCGGAAGTTGTTCTGTGGCCTCCACCCTTTCCAGGAACAGGTGTGAGTGCAAGGCCACAGAAAGAGAAGTGGGGGTGACGCCCTGAAGCCCGGTTTCCCAGGACCTCGGGACGGTGGCCACTGCTGAAAGGCGGGCAGTCAGTGGCAGCCCTGGGAACGGCTGCGGTGTCCCAGCCCTCACCTGCATCACGCTCGCCCCACAGGAGATCTGTCTTTCGGACTCTCCCGTGGTGATGACCTTGGTGGATGGGCCCACAGAAGAGAGCGACAACCTCATCTGCGTGGCTTACCGACACCAGTTCGATGCGGTGAATGAGAGCACAGGGGAGGCCTTCAGGCTGCACCATGTGGAGGCTAGCAGGGTAAGCTAACAGCTGTGGGGACGGGAGGGGATCAGAGAAGATGAAAGCTCTTCCTTCTAACTCTGGTTGCCAGAATTCTCACTTCAACTCTATACTGTGCTCATGGACCGAGCCCTACAATGTCACCCCTAGTGCAGGCCAGATGACTCCAGCGCACTCAGTACCACTGCTGTCACCCTGCTCAGCTCTACAGCTCTCGTTGCCTCTCCATGTTTCTGAGTAAAAGGAAGAGCCTGGAAATAACTGAGTGCTTGGGATGGGCAGCACCCCTGGGGGCGAGGGATGCTGGCTCTGTGAGCCCTCAGGCTCTGCTTGAGGACTAGGTGGAGGCAGGTGGAGCACCACCCGCTAGAAAGGAAGATGGGGCAGGGCCCAGTTCAGAGCAGGAGCACATCAGCGGCAGGGACTGTGCCCACTGGCCTAAGCTGCATGAAGAAGGATGTCCTTAGTTTGGGACAAAATCTGAGGCCACTGAAACTCCAAAGATGACAGTAACAGGTCTGAACATCCACACTGGTGGGCAGTGGTGAGCACCTGTCACCCTGAGGCCTGGGACCACTGTCCCTAGCAATGCTGCCCAGGACCCCAGCACAGCTCAGAGCTCCCCACCCCAGCCAGAAGGCAGGTGAGGGCCTCATCCCCGAGAGCACACA
Source organism: Ctenomys sociabilis (assembly GCA_004027165.1). Classification (NCBI taxonomy): domain Eukaryota; kingdom Metazoa; phylum Chordata; class Mammalia; order Rodentia; family Ctenomyidae; genus Ctenomys; species Ctenomys sociabilis. Next base: position 29,859 of record PVKA01000723.1, read on the forward strand.
GCTCCTCAAGAACTTTCGAACCTCCAGGCACCCCAGGTCGTGTCAGCTGAGTCAGAGACCGCAGACATTCTTCCAGCTGGTACATGCTCCCCGTGTCTAAATGTTCATTAAAATTGCTAGTTGCTATTTTAAGAAGACTTAATATCTAATTAGAGCAAGACTTGAACAAAATGGAAAAATCAGAAATAAAGAACTCAAGATCCAGGGGGGAGGCTTTCTTGTCCTCAGCTGTCATACGTCCAGCAGGCACTGCCATCTCTTGTGTCTGCATTGGTGCGCACGCTGTCTGCACTTGGAGTCATCTAAGGAGCTTTAAAAGTCACAGTGACCCAAGCATTGTGGGACACACCTGTAACCCCAGCACTTTGGGAGGCTGAGATAGGAGAATCGCAAGTCAGAGCCCAGTCTGGGCAACTTAGAAACTTAGACCCTGTCTCAAAATTTTTAGAAAAGAAACAAAAGAGAAAAAGGTCTGGGAGTGTAACTCAGTAAGAGGACCCTGGGCCCAACCCTTGATACATGTGTCCCCTCCCTAGAGACCCACGGGTCTGCCCTAGAGGCATGGGCACAGGTATGGGGAGCCCCAGTGATTCTAAGACTCAGCCACACCTGAGAGCTGTGTGCTCAGTCCAGCTTCTCAGCCCTGGCTCTTGTCACATGCAGAACTTAAAAAAAACTCCGAGCCTGCGCGACCCTAGGTAAAAAATTTACTCGCAGACCAAGATGTCTGCTGCCTCCCCTGCAGGGCAATGCTAATGTAGATGCAACAGAATGAGTCTACTGGGACCCTCTTCCTAACTAAAGCTTTTGAAGACTGTCCTCTCAGCCCTCAGGGCCACAGGCCGCAGGTCCAAAGCCCAGGCCTCTCCTGGGGACCCGTAACCTCTCCCTTCCTGGTGCTTCTTGCTTTCTGTGAGCAGCCAGAATAGGCCAACAGAATATCAGCTAGCAGGCCTGTGCTCAGGGCCCTCCCTGACAGCACGCTTCCTAACACTTAGGAAAAGCCTTGCTTTTGTTGTTTGGGTTTATTTGCAATAGAAAGTCCTCATCAATAGAAAAAGCTTCTGAGGGTCGGAGAGATGGCTCAGCAGAATAAATACTTGCCTGGCAAGGGCAGGGGCCTGAGTTCAATCACCAGTTCTGCAAAAAAAGAAAGAAAGAAAAAGCTTCTATTTCAGAGAAACTTTCTGACATGTTCTGATTTAGAACAAATTTCGAGTGACTAAAAATTATACTATTGAATGATTATCCGTAAGGGTAACTATAACAAAAATACATTAGTTAGACTTCGTTTATGTGTCAGCTCATTCTTGACAATTCATTAGGATGCTTCTGGGTTTTGTTTTGTTTTTCTCTCTTATGATTTATGAAGGCCAAAGAGGAATTGGATTTAAAAGTTTTCATCAATGACCTCTATTTTCATTATTTTTCTAATAGCTATAGGAAACACCTCTACAATGGTCTTTCCTTCAAGGTGCTTTTATAAAAACAAAGATAAAGGCTGGTGTGGTGGTGCACACCTGTGATCACAGTGCTTGGAGACCAAAACAGGAGGACTACTGTAGGTCTAAGGCCAGTCTGAGCTACAAAGAAAGACTCTATCTCAAAAAAAAAGAAAAAAAAACTTTTCTCTAAGAGAAAAAACAATTAAACATAGCTCTTCCCCAGAGCTAGCTGGGAACAGTCTGCTGCCCGCGCATCCTGAGCTGACCAGTCCTCTGCAAGACGCTTGCCAGCCAGGCGCAACACAGGCAGACAGTGTGGGTCTCTGAAGGAGCTGGCCGTGTCAGTGGGCCCTGAGCCCTAGAGAATGGCAGAGGAGATAAGCAGTGCGGTCCCAAGCAGACTCAGAGCAGGCAGCCCTGTGGGAGCAGACCTGGGCTTCTCCAAGAGGATCCTACGCTTGCCCCTGCAGGGAGCAGGTGCAGAGGGGGCTGCCCTGGCTGTCATCCAGGAATCAGTGCTGCTGTCGGCCCACCTGCCCTTAGAACAACCAGGGTGTACACTGGCCTGGCCCCACGCCTCTGTCCTCTCAGCTACTACTTGAGTCTCATTTTAGGCTTGGACCCACCCCTGGTTCTAAGGCAGCCCCAGCTTGCAAGCAGAGAGGTCTGAGAAGCACTAAAGCACACCCTGGAGGCCAGCACCATGGCCAAGGCGCCCCAGGCCTCCTGCGACCTCTTGCCCAGCCTGTCCTGGGTCCACACCAGGATCTCCTCTGGAAGGGCTGCAGCCCGTAACTGGGCCTACAGCTCCGACATATGCTCTGGGCCCAGAGCCCTCAGCCAGGGGTGGCCCTGATGCCAGCTGTATATGCTCTCAGTGGGGCTGGGCCAGGTAGGCTCTGGCTTTATTTCTTTCAAGTCTGTGTCTACAGCTTTGACAACTGCTCTTGATAATGTTATCATTTTTAATGCAAAAAAAAGATACTTTTTAATCAAATAAAAAATAAGAATCCAACATCATAATCTATTCCAGACATATATTAAGGAACTCTAGAAGTAAGAACTCACACATGTAGGGTTTATTTTTGTTTGCTTAGGGGGGTTGGAGGGGTTGGGTTTTCTTTTCATTTCTGTAGTTCTAGGAATTGAACCTAGAGCCTGCCACATGCTAGGCAATCACTCTACCCTTGCACTCCACCCCCAGCCCCAGATGTGCAGGTTTTTCAAGCTCCTAGGTAGATTGTGATGTCCTCACCTGCTCAGGAAACAGGGCAGTGGAAGCTGTGGCCTCGGGACCCACTCCCAGGCAGCAGCCACATCTGTGGCTGGCGTGACAGGCTCACTGCAAAAAGCATTAGTAAGGGCTGAGCACCGTGGCCTGGAGTGCTCAGGAAGATAGAATCACATCCAAGCTATGATCTCCTGTCCTGGGACCTGAATCTGGTGGTCCTGGAACCCCTCCTGGGCCCACTGTCCCTGTGCACTGCCTCCTCTCCTGGAGTCACAGTCACCACCCCACACACACACCTGCCCACCTGAAATGCACACAGCTCTCCCGCCCAGCGAGAGTGGCAGGGACACTTGTCAGGGCAGTCAACCTTCCCATGGTCATAAAAGTCACAGGCATCTGAAAGCCCTGTGAGGAGGACACTGTGGGCCTGGGGGAGCCCCTGACACTTTATGAGACAGTTCTACTAATGAAAGAGGAGCTTCAGAAGGGGAAAGTGGTCATGTGAGAAAGATAAGCACCTTCCACAGATGTTTGTGTTGTCAGGCCCTACACTAAAATCCTTGCAGTCTAGCACAGCATGACCCTGCATCACAGGTGGAAACCGGAAGCCAGAGGTCTAGCCATTTGCCACCAACAGCAGAGATGGCCAGAGGCACAGGCAGGACTGGAACTTGGATCTCTGGCCCACCTAGATTCCTTCCTACTCTCTAGGCCACCTCCTACTCTGTGATGTAGAATTGGTCACAGTTAAGAAACAAAAGCCTCATAACTGTGAGCCAGGGCTCTGAGGAGAATGTATGCCTAAGGTACATTTAGGAAATTTGGGCAAAGAGTGAAATTTAAGGTCCTAAAACTGGGGTTGGCTTGCATTGGGTTGGGTCGGGTTAGGTTGGCTTGGTTTGGCTTGGCTTGGCTTGTGTTGGTTTGGTTTGGTTCGGTTTGGTTTGGTTTTGTAGCACTAAGGACTGAGCGTCCCAATGAGGCTTCACAGTCAGCTTTAGCCTCAGCCCTTTCATTTTTTTTATTTTGAGACACAAAGAATCTACATCACTAAGTTGCCAAGGCTGAACACAAGTTAGGGGTTCCTCCTACCTGGGATCACACCCAGCCACACCTAGCTAAAAGTGGGTGTTTTATAAATAAGAGAAGAGCCAAGCAATGGAAGGATGATCTGAAGTGGGAGAGGGTGGGCGGGAGATGTCACACAGGAGGCTTTGGAGCTCAGACTGCATGAGCCCTGGCCAGAGACCAACAGCCGGGGGAGAAGATGTTTGTCACGCTTGGAGAAGGCAGCATCCTGGCAGGGTGGGAGGCCAGCCTGGCAGTTAGAACAGAAACCAGGTCTAAAAGGATTAAGGGGGACCACAGATGATGCTGTATTTAATACCTCAAAGTTGGAAACAGAGGCAAAAGATGAGCTTGCCCCAAACCACAGCACTAAGACTTTCCTTTGCCTCAAGTGGCCTCCTTTGACCAGAAGACAAGACTGACCTCATGGCCCAGAGAGCCTGTGTGTCAGAGGCAGGGAGCCTCCCTGGAGCTCAGGAATGTCAGGTAGAGCCAAGCCCCTGGTCTGATCAGGGCCGTGGCACTTCACTTCAGGAGTGTCCTGGTCCCGCCCACCCCTCCCGCTGTGCATTGTCATTGCAGGTTAATTTCGTTGCAGCTATTGATGTGTACGAAGATGGAGAGGCCGGCCTGCTGCTGTGCTACAACTGTAAGTCAGGCTGCACCTGCCTCTGAGGGCTGGTGGGAGGGCTTGGCCTTGCACTGCCCTCCTGGGTGATCGCTTAGGTTGGAACTGGGCTCCCGAAGCATCATCGGAAAATGCATCCCCGGCTGGCGGCCCCACCACACCCCAGACCTCTCAACGGCAGGTGCCCGCACCAGCCTGCCAAGCTGTCCCCACAGTGTAGCAGTGACTTGGCCAGCGGGGGCCCTCCTATGCACCACATGCTGTACCCATTGTGATTTAATTCTCACTACTCCTGGCCTACAGGTTTTTTCTTGTTTTTTTTTTTTTTTTTTTTTTTTGTATTTTAGGGAAGGGTCTACAGGGTGTTCAGGGTCTCACTACTAGATTGGACTGGTAGTGATCCACATGTTTACAGCCTCCCAAGAGCTGGGATTACAGGCTTGTGCCACCACACCCAGTCTCAATTGCCATCTCAGTACACCCTGGGGGCGGGGCCAGTACAGCAGGCCCCCGGATCAAACCCCTTGCCCCTGCGCCTGCTTGCAGGCACTTTAATTAGATTTCTTTATATTAGGAATTCTCAGTCTGGATTCTACTTTTCCATTTCATAGGGGCTTACAATGTCAGGTCAGCCCGTCCAATCCAGAACCTATGGAGTTTTTGGGGTTAGGGCAGGAGTGGAGAAGCAGACAAGAGATATGAGAATCTGTAAAGATTTTCTGCATCTCAGCAGCTACTGTTATGTACATCGATAAATAAGACTTTTTTAACTAAAAGAAGTAAGATGATTTCCTGGTTGAGACTGCCCAGTCTAACAAAAATATAAAAGCTATTTTTCAGCTTAGAATTGTATCAGTGTAGAGAAGCTAACTATGTCTCATAGATCCAGTATTTTGATAAATAAACTTTTAATTTATAAACATGAGGAAACTGGGTATCAGCAGGGAAGATCATTAAACATTGCAAAATTCAAGACATAAGGGGGGTGAGTTAGGAAAAGGTAGTTGTAAGGAAGCCCATCAATAGTAAGCCACCTTGTGGGGATAGTTTATCTACAGGCTTTAGCCTGAGCGTGCCTCAAAACAATGCATCTTAGGGCTGGGGAGATGGCTCAGTAGAGTAAGTGCTGGCCCGGAAAGCACAAGGGCCTGAGTTCAATCCCTGGTTCTGAAAAAAAAAAAAAAGAGAGAAAAGAAAAATCTATTTTAAAAAATGATAAAAGAAACTAAAATTAAAACAAAACAAAACAAAACAAATATATATATATATATATATATATATATATATATATATATATATGAAATTATCTTAGTTTCAAAGAAAAAAATGTGGAAGAATACTTTAAAAACATTGTACCTGGTATGGTGACCCACGCTAGTCATTCCAGCATTCAAGAGGCCAAGGCAGGAGGATCATTGCAAGTTTGAGGCCATCCTGGGCTACAAAGTGAGTAAAAGGCCAGCCTGAATAGCAAGACCCTGTCTCAAAAACAAGCACACAGAGCTGGGGAGATAGTTCGGCAGCCTAAGCACCTGCCTGGCAAGCACAACGACTCAGGTTCCACCCCTGGTACAGCACGCTGTCCTGGCCCAGAACCCTGGCTACGCCAAGCTGGACAATAAAATTGGGTATGGTGGGCTGTAATCCCAGCCCTGGGGAGGCTGAGACAGGAGGATTACTATGGATCTGAGCTGTGTAGCGAGACTCTGTACCAAATAAATAAGATTTACACACACACACACACACACACACACACACACACACAAGAGCAGGTTTTTAAAAAACCAGGATTAGCCGGGCGTGGTGGCGCATGCCTGTAATCCCAGCACTCAGGAGGCTGAGGCAGGAGGATTGTTGTGAGTTCGAGACCAGCCTGAGCTACAAAGTGAGCTTAAGGCCAGCCTGAACTACACAGTGAGACCCTGTCTCAAAAAAGACCAAAAAAATAAAAAATAAAATAAAAATAAAAAACCAGGATTAATCCCCAAGTGAAGGAAGCACTGAAACCAGCGGAACCAGCACCCCTGAGCTGGACTGACTGGAAGCTTGCAGGCCAGAGACGTAGCTGCCCTCGGGGCTCCTACCACTGGCCAGGCCAAGAGCCCTCCCTTGGGCCCCTTCCCATGGCTCAAACCCACCACAAGCCACAAGCTCTGGTTTTATTTCAGGCTGGGGTCCTAGACCTGCTGCAGTGGAAGGAAACCTCTGTAGCCCCCCCCCCCCAGCCTTGGCAGTCCCAGCATCCCAGGGCCACCTCCACCTAGCCCAGACCACACCCCTCCTGTCTCTTCTCCCAGGAGCCTGCTCTCACTGCCCACCCTCTTTTCTCTGGGCTACAGAGAAAAGGTTCCCCAGTGTGCAGCCCCTGGGAAATCCTGGCCTCTCCCTGAAGTTACCCAGGCCCCTCCTGTCACTCCATCCCATGCACAGCCTACAGTACAGTGCACTTGCTTGCTTTGTGCCACGTTCTTGTCTTGGTCACAGATGCTTGTGCAATAAAGGCCATTTTTAGCCAAACCTGATGGTGCACACCTGTAGTCTCAAGTACTTGGAAGGCTGAGGCAGGAGGGTCACAGTTTGCCCCAGCCTGGATAACTTAGTGGTGCCTTGTATCAAAATAAAGACTAAAGGGGCCGAGGAGTGGCTCAGTGGAATAAGCACTTCCTGGCAAGTGCGAGTGTCTGAGTTCAATCCCTGGTTCCACCAAAAAAATAAAAAAATAAAGACTAAGAAGAAGTACTGACAGTGTGGCGCACCCTTGGGTTTGGTCTCCAGTACTGAGTGCAAAAATAATAAGAGCTCTTCTTAGCAAAACCTCTCTTCTTCCCAGTGCCCACCCCCTCCCCTTCCTCCTCTTTCCTCTTCCTCCTCATTTTTCTTCTTCCTCCTCCTCCTCTTCTTCTTCCTCTTCCTCCTCTTCTTCCTCCTTCTCCTCTTTCTTCCTCTCTCTCTCTCAACAGGCTCTCACTAAATGGCCCAGACAGGCCCCTAAGTTGCAGTTCTCTTGCTTCAGCCTCCCAGTGTGCCAGGCCTCCTGGTGTGTGCCACCAGGCTACAAAAACCCTTTCAATGGCAGCACGAATCCACTTGTGAGGTGGAGCCCCATGGCGTAGTAGCCTCCCAGCGCAGGAGCTTTGGGGTTATTCACACATCTGCACACACCTGGTAAGAGGTGACCAGGGCTTTGCCAGAGGACAGCAGAGAGGGTGGTAACAGGGCTCAGAACCAAGGTCCGGTTCCTGTTCCTAGCCAGGTGAGGAGGCTCACGGAGAGCAGAGAACAGTTATGAAAGGGCACAAAGAAGCTCAGCCAAGAGCAGTGGTGATGAAGGGGTGATGGTTTTGTGGGTATGTACACATCGCAGAACTTGCCAAAATGTACATTCTAGGTACTTGCAGTTTGTGTAAGGCACTTATACCTTGATACAAAACAAAATAAAACGTTTTACCCATAATTCCACCTCATGGAGCCAAGTTAACATTCTTCCTGCCTTTTTCACAGTTGTGAAGCTGGTGTATACCTAAGAGGATCATCACAGGGAAGGTGTGTGTGTGTGTGTGTGTGTGTGTGTGTGTGTGTGTGTGTGTGTGTGTGTGGTTGTATGCTGCTGCTGCTGTTTTTCTGTCTTTTATTTTTCCCCTCCCAATGTCCTCACCTGGATCATTACAGGAGACGATAATAGCTGGAGGTCAACTGGTGCTTTCTGGTTGCTTTCTGCATGGCCTTCAAGCACAGTTGGGCTTACCGGAGCCACCTACATCTTAGTAGTTAATTATTTTAACAGTGTGACCAAAAGTTATTGTGCCTCACGGGAAATTTCAGTAGGCAGATCACCAGAGCAATGATCTGGTCTCTGGAGACAGGCAGAGGCGGTGGGAGGCGGGCGGGGCTGGGCAGGACAGGATTTTACATTGAGGGAGCCAGGAAACTCCAGGAATTAGCTTAAGAAATCATCAGCAGACTGCTGAGCAGGATGAATGCTTGTCTGTTCAGGCAGCTTTTAGAAGCGGGAAAGCATTGGAAATTAAAAGGAAACAAGAGAACACTAGAAAAGACGTTTGTTACATTCAAATGCTGTCATACAGCAAGCTAAACAGTCATGTTCTAGAGGAAAAAAGAGACATTAAGCTGTATAACCAAAAGAGCAAATGACTTCTAAAATTCAATTGTGTTTCTTCTTAAAATAATTTTTACTCACTTTTAATAAAAATATGTAAAGAGGAAGTACCAAAATGCCAACAGTACTGTCCTTGGGAGGCAGAGTCACAGATTATTTTATTTTTCTTCCTCATTTCTGTTTCTCAAATTTTCTACAACAAAGCACAGGAAAAAAAAATACTAAAGCCCACAGATATGCTAATTGTCAGTACAAAGTAAGTGCTTTAGCAGGGTTGGTGGTGCTTGTCTATGATCCCAGCACTTAGGAGGCTGAGGCAGGAGGATTGCAATGAACTTGAGGCCAGCCTGGGCTACCTGGTGCATTTAGAGCCACCAGCCAGAACTACGTAATGAGACCCAGACTCAAAAAAAAAGTAACAAAACAATATTCAAAATAAAACAATTTTATGACTTACGTGTAACATCAGTTCTGCTGCAAAGTATGTACAAAGGAAAAGTATAGCCAGATATGATGTACACACTGTAGCCCTAACATCCGGGAGGCTGAAGAAAGAGAATCGCTTCGAGTTCAAGGCCAGTCTGGGCTATATAGTGAGAGGCTATCTTGAAAAACAAACCAAAGAAAGTGAGGCATATGTGGACCCAGACTTCCACGGGGTGTTTACAGCACCTTTCCTCCTGACAAACTGTGAAACGACCCAAATGCTCCAACTGTGGTCTGTTCCTAGGGGTGCTGATCCAGGGCCTTCGCCCTAAGCCACATCCGCTGCTCTTGCTATTTTTATTTTTATTTTGAGACAGAGTCTTGCAGAGTTGTCCTGATTGGGCTCAAACTTGCAATCCTCCTGCCTCAGCCTACCAGAGTGCTGGTATTGCCACTGAATGGATTACGAGTCATGGTAAGAAGGAATCATCCACTCACCCCTGGAACAGCCTCAGCACACTGCTCAGCACAAGGAGGCTCACAAGGCCGCGCTCCCTGAGGCCAGGCTGATCATCTGGCCAGCAAGGGCAGATCGATGGAGACAGAAAGGAGACGCAGTGATCTATGGCCAGCACGAGAGAGACGGTTTAGCAGCTACCTGCGTCCTTGCAGGGTGATGAAAGTGCTAAAGTGCCATGGGTGTGGTGTAAAGCTCCATACGTACCCTACAACCCATGGAATTAGCTACTTTAAACGGCTGAATTTATGATTTACAAATTACCCATAAAGCTGGGGTTTTTTTTAAATAATTTAAGAGTCTAGTGTGATGACACATATCTGTCATCCTAGCACTTGGGAGGCTGATGCAGGAAGATCACAAGTTTGAGGCCAGCCTGGGTTACATAGTAAGTTCAAGGAAAAACTGAACATGCTGAGATCCTGATTATAAATTAATCAATCAATTATTTTTTTTTTTGTGGTGGAACCAGGGATTGAACTCAGGCCCTTGTGCTTGCCAGGAAAGTGCTTATTCTACTGAGCCATCTCCCCGGCCCTAATTAAGTAATTAATTGATTAATTTTTTAATAAAGTTATAAGTCAAACATGGGCATCTGTCATAAAGGGGCGCTTCGCTTCTATTCAGGCTAAGAGGATCTGAGCCCAACCGACTGTACATTGAGAGTTTAGACCAGGCCATTATCAAGGGCTGGCCATTCCCCTATTAAAATGGGAGCGGGGGGAGAGTATTCCATACCCACTGCCCTTGGCCTGCGAGGCTCACAGTGTGGCCCAGCCTGCAGGGCCTCCCCAACAAGCGTGCCAGCAAGTGCCCCTTCTGGGTCTTCCATGAGCGGGAAAGACAGGAGGGCACAGGAGTGAAGCAGGCAAGCTCTGCCACCTGGCAGACCTGGGTTCAACTCCCTCCTCCCCGCGTAGACCTGTGAGACTCCGGACAAGCATCTCGCCTCTTCCAGTCTCGCTGCTCTCATGAGCATGGTAGCAGCACCCAGTCAGTAAAGTTGTAGCCATTAAATGGAGCAGTGTTTAAGCTCAGTGCTTGGCACATAGAAGATTCTTCACACGCAGCGGCTCCTATGTGTGCGGCAGCAGCGTTATCCCAGCTCTGCCCCTCCCGACCCAGGCGTTGGCCTCGAGGTGCCCTGGCTATGGATCAGAACTCGGAGAGGGTGCTGCTCTAGCCACCTGCTTTCCTTTCGCTAGCTGCAGCAATCTAGGTGTTGACACTAACAAAATGAATCGCTGTTGTTTTGTGTTGCAGACAGTTGCATCTATAAAAAAGTCTGCCCGTTCAATGGTGGCTCTTTTTTGGTTCAACCTTCAGCATCAGACTTCCAGTTCTGTTGGAACCAGGCTCCTTATGCAATCGGTAAGAAAAACCAGCAGAGGGACCTCCCCCCTCCTACATGCATCTAAACTGCCCCATCCTGTGCAAGCCTGGGGTTAGAGCAGCCACCCCAAACCACGTGGCGTGAGCTTCCAGAAGGGCGTCGTTTCTCCTTCAGCATTGTACTGCATTTTCTCTTTTGGTTTAGCTTTTGGAACTCTTGTCCAGTGTTCTTCCTGGGCCTCACTTTCTTTTCCTCAAACTAGAGGGCGAGCTTGCCAGCCCCAGCTCACAGACCTGGGGGAGAGGCCTGCTGTTTCCAGACCTTTCATGCATTATCTTGAAACGTTGAAGTCAAGAGCTGCAGAGACTTGAACTTTGCCCCTGAAATTTTGTGGCTCCAGACCCACAAGTGGGCGTTGCCTCTTGGGAGTCTGATGTAAGCCAAGATGGTCCAGTTGTCTGTTTTAACATCCACTAAGAGGCCCATGCTATAGTTCTTTGTGAAAAGCAGAGGGGGCCACTCCATCACAGAAGACTGACAGGGTAGGCTTTGATGACAGATGAGATGCAGTCATAGGACAACAGAGTGGAAAATTATTTTTAGGCTTTCAGCCACATCACTGGAGATCATTTGAGAGACAGAAGCCAGGGCATGGATGTGGCAGACTGAGTCACAGGAGAGTGAGGGAAGGAAAGAGGAGGGACCCTAAAGGAGAAGGCCAGCTGAAGGGGGCACTCAGAAGGCCAGAGGACAGTCCCATCATGTTGCAGTGACCATTACACAGAGAAGAGCTGCGCTTTGACAAAGAACAAACTCATCAAACCCAAGGGACACCGGAGAACACCAAATTAAGACCTGGACACAGCTAGAGGAGCACAGACAAGCAACTAAGTGCTAGGGACCCGTGGGTGGGCCCTGAAGGAAGGGGACGGGGAAAGTACAGGCATTATGGCCAAAGAAGCACGAGGGACAAGGAGAACATCCTGGGTGGCCCTGGCAGGAGAGGGGCTGGGAGGCCAGTACCAGGGCTTCTAGGGGAAACAGCAACAGCACGCCTGGAAGGCAGAGCTCTGGCAGGTAAGGGCAGCTGTCTAGGAGCAAAGGCCAGCTCTGCCTGTGGGGCCCCCATGTGGAGGGCGGGGAGATAAGATAGTCACAGCCCGGTTGATTGCAGTCTGCGCCTTCCCGTACCTGCTGGCCTTCACTCCTGACTCCATGGAGATCCGCCTGGTGGTGAACGGGAACCTGGTCCACACAGCCGTTGTGCCGCAGCTTCAGCTGGTGGCCTCCAGAGTGAGTAGGCCCCAGACCATGTGTCGGGGGAGGGCTTCAGGGGAGGCCAGGAGCTAGTGCTCATCAGCTGAGGCCACAGGTGTCACAGTGGCAGATTAGGTAGAGATGCTGGGGACAGACCAGCATCTCTGCCTAATCTGCCACTACCTAAACCCACCTTCGGCCTCCTCAGGCTTCAAAAGGCTCCTTGCTTCTGTGAATAGAACTATTGGGTGCTGATGGCCATTGGGAAGCACGCGGCCAAAAGGAGAAATTCACCCACACATCCCGCCCCTGAGACTGGGCAGACGATTCTCTGGTCTTGACGGGCCCTCCAAGGCTAGAAAAGGAGCTTGCACAGCCCTTCCTTCCCAGGAGCCTCCACTGGGGTTTGTGCCTATGAAGTACGGCTCATCCTTTAACCCCATCTAAGAACACAGGTGCTGAGCAACACCTCAGGCGGCAGGCTGCAGGACCACACGTCACACTCCCAGGTGCCTCCCATCACTGGCACAGCCACGGAGGCCCCCAGGTCCTGCCAGATCGGCCAGTACCCTGGGGTGTTGATCACACTTAGAAGGCAGCTGCTGGAGGGGCTCCCCCTCCTACCCTGTGACAGTTGTGGAAGCAGTGCCAGGCTGTCTCCCTCAAGAACACCACCAGTGGGTGCTACAGCATCTAACTCCCAGTACTCCAGAAGGAGTGTGTGTGTGTGTGTGTGTGTGTGTGTGTGTGTGCGCATACTACAAGTCTGTCTGTTAGTTGCTTGTAAATCTCACTGAAGAAAAAGCTTTCCATTTGTGAATAATAATAAAGTGCGCAGAGCTCTTTATCCTGGAATCCACAGCCAGCTGGTTCTCACAAAATATTTTTATTAATCTTCCCTGTTAATTGCAACCTGTAGTTGCAATTCAACGATTTTTCAGTTACTACTTGTATTTCAATTGACTCATTCCTCCAGTAAGTTTATTACCAAGAAATTGACGTGATCAACAAACTATTTCTCATCTAGAAACCAACTGTAGTTATTAAGCCAAAACTTTGCATTTCAGCCGTGTGGGTGGTGGCATGTACACGTGCATGTGTGCACGCGTGCGTTCCTGGGAAGTGAGCCCGGAGTCTTCCCACCGACTGTATGCATCTTGACTATTTTTTTAATCTCATATTTTTAAGACAAAGTCTCACAGTCAGAGTCGCTCAGGCTGTGCTCAAACTTGCAGTCCTCCTAGAGTGCTGGGATTGCAGGCAGGTGCCACCATGCCCAGCTCAACAGACTTTCAAGTTTAATGTTCATTGCTTTCAAGTTTTATGTTCTTTCCGTGGCTGTAAGTCTAGACAACCACACGCTCTGGTGTGTGGCCCTTGGTGGTTTCTGTGGTGTAGATGGTCCCACTGTGACTGATTTCCAGCTTCCTGTGTGGTGCCCCTGACTGTGGAGTTGGAAAGAGCTGAGTGATATTCGTGCCACGTTGTCACTAACGATGTCGCAAGAGCATGGATAGCAGTAAATGTGATCCAGTACTTGGGAGTGATTGCATTTGGTATTGATACTGAGCACCTTTGCTCTTAACATCCTTAAGTTTACATAACTTTTTTTTTTTTTTTTTTGTCTTTTTGAGACAGGGTCTCGCTATGCAGTTCAGGCTGGCTTTAAGCTCACTTTGTAGCTCAGGCTGGTCTCGAACTGACAACAATCCTCCTGCCTCAGCCTCCCAAGTGCTGGGATTACAGGCGTGCGCCACCACGCCCGGCTACATAACTTTTAATAGTGGCTGTGTTTACAAGCTGGCCTCCAAAATTCCTGAAAGGCAGTTCTCCGGAGTCACATCTTAAAGGCAACACAGCTGGCTGTAGATCAGGGAATGAGCGAGAACCACTTCCCCTGCAGAACAGACCCAACTGAGCCCGAGGCCCCTCCAGATCCAATCCCTGGGGGAGGCCTGAGAATACCTGAGCGAGATGTGCTATGTCTGCAGAAGTCTGACTTCCTCCTACTCCAGTCAGAACATGGATAAGGAGAAATGGTACAGAACTGAGCCCTCCAGAGGGGTCCAGGACACAGCAGGCTTTCCTCTGGGTGGGCACCCAGCACTGCACCTGTGCTCCAAGGATGTCGGGAGCTGGGGCAGAGCCTGGGCACCGCCGGGTGGAGGTGAGGCAGAGGTTGCAGGGGGCCCAAGGCACAGCAGCCTGGCGCTGAGTGTGCCCTCTCTTCCATTCCAGTCAGACATCTACTTCACAGCCGCTGCGTCTGTGCATGAGGGCTCATCCGGGGGCAGCTCCCAGGGGCCCAGTGCCCACAGCTCTCCGCAGACGCCCCCAGGCCGAGAGACACCTGTGTTTCCTTCTTCCCTGGGGGAAGGTGAGCTCTCAAGTTCCTATCTTATGAACAGATATTTTAAACCATGCTGATTTCTCTAGGCCCTTGTCAAATAGCTACCTGCAACTACTGCCTGACGAAGTTACTGTTCAGAGCCATTTAAACAAAATAAAGCTTGCACGGCTGGGCACGGGGCTCAGCAATAGAGTGTGCCTAGCATGGGCGCCGCCCTGAGTCCCATCCTCAGCCTGACAAAAGGAAGAAAACTTTGCAATTGGAATACAGTGGCTGCATCCTTAAGAAACCTATTATTTTATTATTTTAAAACTTCCCATTATGAAAAAAGTGCTTCCTTAAGGAGAAGGGGAATAAGAGCTCCATAACTTCCAGCTTGCAGCATCCACTGTCCCTCCTGGATGTTTGCAACGGTGGCTTCCGCAGCTGGAAGCCGTCCCGAGGCCACGGCATCACCCAGTTCACAGGCTCTCTGTGGACCCAGCTTTGCCCATAAACCCTGGAGGCCGCTGCTGCGGTCCCTGCATGGCTGTGCACACAGCGCTTTCCGTAACTTCCCGCCACATCGGTCATCCTTCTCGCTTGCTGTCAGCTAAAGCCTGAGGCTCTCCCACAGGGCAGCTTGCTGCTTCTCCAGTCTGGCCTGTGTTCCTTTGCAAGCACAAGCAGCAGTGAGTGAGTGCTCTGTGTCTGATTTACACATGAAAGCGATGCCCCAAACAAACACAAAGCCATCAGGCACCATCATTTTATGACAGGGGAATTCCTGATCTGACATAAAATCTGCCTTCACACTAACTATATTGAGGAACAAGAAATTATTTTATTGTAAATAACATGAACCCAAAGTTCTCATATTCATTTCTGAATCATATTTCAGGTGAAATTCAGTCAAAAAATCTGTACAAGATTCCACTTAGAAACCTGGTTGGCAGAAGCATCGAGCGACCTCTGAAATCACCCTTAGTCTCCAAGGTCATCACCCCGCCCACTTCCATCGGCCTGGGCATCGCTGCCATTCCTGTCACTCATTCCTTGTCCCTGTCTCGCATGGAGATTAAAGAAATAGCAAGCAGGACCCGCAGGGAACTGCTAGGTAATGGCTTTCAATGTTTGAGTCTTCACTGTTTGTAAACAGACAAGCTGGCCCTGTCTGGGATATTAACAGTCCTCAAAACCCATGAGTGTAACAGAAAATGATGGTATCTCAGAAAGCCGAGGCAGGAGGACCTCAAGGTCAAGGCCAGCTAGAGACACACAGGGAGTTCCTTGCCACCTGGCTACATTGTAAAAAAAAAAGCAACAAAAACAAGTTAAAAAACAAAGTCTCTAAGAAATGCCTTATATCAATGAACTGTAATACATCTACACCAGAAATATTACTTCATTGTTTCAGCAACAATAATATTGATGTGTCTCAGTACAGAAAACTGCCTAATCCATCTAAAAAGGGAAAACAGATTTTTATCAAATACTACTTACTGTGATATATTTTGTTTGTGTGTGTGTTTGTTTGTTTTTGTGGAACCGGGCAATGGACTCAGGCCCTTGTGCTTGCCAGAGAAGCACTTATTCCACTGAGCCATGTCCCCGGCCCTTTACTGTGATATATTTTTAAAAAATTAAAGTATGTCTGATACCCTAGAAAAGTATCTGCAAGGTGTTTACAGCCTGTAGCTCTCCAATATTTTATTCTCCTCACTGAAAAAGTGGGAAGCACTTAGCACTTCCCAAAGCTCCTTGGTACGGGGCAGCTGCGTAGGGCCGTGCAGGCCCCGCGCAGGGCTGCGGCCTCCTCTCAGTCTGTAGAATGGAGGCCAACCAGAGAGGCAGGCACCTCATGCTCACTGCCACAGGGCTGGGCGGGAACACAGCTTTGGGTTCAGGTTTGTGGAAGCAGAAACAAAGGCATGGTGACACTGTCTTAATTACTTTTCTCAATGCTGAGACAGAATACCCTACACACAAAGTTAAGGAGAAAAAGCTTATTTGGCTCATAGTTTTTAGAGGCTTGAGTTCATACCCGGCTGGCTCCAAGGCAGGGTGGCCTGGCAGGTGGCATCACAGAGGAGAAATGGTGCGCAGCAGACAGGCAGGCAAGAGCGAGCAAGGGGCCTGCCCGAGCAGATTCTTTCTGTTGCTTCTATGTTCTCTCTGGGCTGTAGGGGGTGGGGCAGGTGCCATCCAGTCAGAGACTGGTTTAGCCCCACACCCTTAATCCCAGCATCACACACTTTAGATCCGGCCCCCCTGAAAAAGCCTCACCTATGCCTGCATGAGGTTTTTGGGGTCATCTAGACACAAGGCATAACAAGCACATACCTGTACTCCCAGCACTGGAGAGGCTGACACAGGAGGATCACCCTAAGTTTGAGGCCACCCTGGGCTACATAGTGAGACCCTGTCTCAAAAAAAAAAAAAAAAAAAAAAAAAAACAGGTTGGGGAGATAGCTTGGTGATCTGAGTGCTTGCCTGAGAAGCGCAAGGACCCGGGTTTGATCTCCGGTACTGCGTGCTGTGCCACTGTGCTGACCACCAAAACCGAGCATGGTGGTGCACACCTATACCAATCCCAGCGCTGGTGAGGCTGACACAGGAGGATCTTTTAGAGTCTGAGCTGCATAGTGAGACCCTACACCAAATAAATAAACATTTTTTTAAAAAGTAAAATAAGGAAGAATGGAAGTGACATTAACACATTCACAGTGGGCCCGTAATCTTTAGGTCTCCCTGCTGGACACCTTCAGTTGGAAAGCATTATGTTCCTACCAGCTTAAATCACCTGAGGTACCTACGTGGTACCTACGTGACTCCCCCATCAGGCAGCACGGGACAGTCACACAGGTACTGCCGCCGCTGGCTCAACCCAGCAGGAGTGTGTTAAACCAGCTAGATGTGGTTTGAAAGCTTGAACTGGGACCTGCGTGGCATAAACTACCAGGACAGCTGGTTTCAGCACATCCTGCCCCACAGAGCCGTTTACTGAGGGGCACTTGGGATATTTGTGCTCTGACATCACAAATTCAGTTGGTTTCGCTGTGATTGTAACATCTGTCTGCTGCTGTTGTTCCCTATGAAAGCCTGATAGCTGACCACTGTGCTTCTCAGAAACCAAGCCTGGGTTAGAGAAGGGAGGCACTGGCTGCAGGACGCTTCG
The DNA here is from genome assembly GCA_004027165.1 of Ctenomys sociabilis. NCBI lineage: Eukaryota > Metazoa > Chordata > Mammalia > Rodentia > Ctenomyidae > Ctenomys > Ctenomys sociabilis. The sequence goes on from PVKA01000723.1 coordinate 47,388, forward strand.
AGCCTGGTCTCCTCCAGCAGGCTCCTCCGAGTCTCTAGGCTGTCTGGTTACTTTATAGTCACAAAGGGGGAAACTCTTCCACTAACAAGGAAACCAATTTGAAGCTTTGTTTTGTTTTGTATTTTTTGAGATGGAGGCTCACAGTGTTGCCCAGCTGCAACTCTAACTCGTGGTCCTCCTGCCTCAGCCTCCCAAGGAGGCATGTTTTCTATCAGTTTTCTTCTTGATTCTAGCCCAATAAGACAGCAGTTACTTAACCAAGAACAAAAAGGGCTTTCTGTGATGTCGCAGCCCCAGGTTACAAAGCAGAGACCTATGATTCTCCCCTGTCATCCAGGCCTCTCAGATGAAGGTGGACCCAGGTCAGAAGGAGCACCAAAAGTCAAATCAAAAGCCCGAAAGCAGTTAGAAGAAACCCAAGGAGGCTCCAAGCCAGGGACAGTGAGATCAACTAGCAGTGACAGGTAAGGAGAGGAGCCCCCATCCGGGATGTGGCCCTGTGGGTCACAGCACAGCCACAGTTCACGCTCCGCACCCAGTTGCTCTCAATTCCCAGAGGGCAAAGCTGCCAGGCGCAGCCAGACACATAGCAGGGCTGCCAGCAGCCAGACACACCCCCGCAGAGGTATGTGAAGCGGGTATGTGCAGGGCCCTGGGTTCCATGGACAAAACCACAAAAATCAAAGAATGCAGTAACACTGTTTGGAGCCTTTTTTGGCTCCCCAAATGGGTGGGCGCTTGTGAAAACGAGGCTGCTCAAGAGAAGTACAGGGAACTAGACAGTGCCCAGAGCAAGACAAGCCTCCGATTCGCTCTGCTGTCCCCAGCAGCATCAGGTGCGCCCTTGAGGAGGATCCCGAGTACACGTCCAAGCTTCGTTGGCTCATACACGATCATGAAGGATCCAGTGCTGGGCTGAGTGTTGGATCCCGAGATGACCCAGTCCCACTGTGCCTTCAGGGACACTTAGGGCTATGCGCAAGGCCCACTGGAGCCGAGCAGGCATTCACCCCAGGAGGCAGGTGACCGGGGCAAGGCAAATCAAAAGCATCAGCCTGGGCAAGCAGCATCTCAGTGCCCCGAGCCTGGCTAGGAAGGCACTGGATGACAGCCCATCCCTCAGCTCTATGTTCTGGTGTGAAGAAGCAGACAGTAAGCCTATAACAGATGAGCAAGTCACTTCAAATAGTGACAAGCACTAGAAAGAATTTTCAGAAGTGCCAGGTGGCAGGTAAAAGATCTGCCTTGACAGGGACCAGAAGTGATGCAGGAGAGCACAGAGCAAATGTCAGCTAAAGAAATAGCTCAGATGGCCACAGGGCAAGGACAAGGGACAGTGTAGGTCAGGTTGCCAGAGCAGGCCCTAGTGAGCTTCCTCAAATCATGAACACCCAAAAAGTAAGACCAATTTTACTTCAATTAACTAAACAGCTAGTAAGAGTTCTGAGGAGCTTGAGAAAGTGAGGGAATGGGTAACCTGGAAGACTGGAAGGGTCAGCAGGGCCAGGTCTGAGCCTCAGCTGTGGCAGGAGCTTAGCACTAGCATTAGCCTTGGGTCTAGGTAGAGTCACACTTCAGAAGGCTAAATACCGCCTCATGAACACCTTGTATGCCTCACCAGGCCTTAAGCCCTCCCAGAAGCCCATGAGCTATGGCTGTCTAACTGCAGCCAAAGAATGGGTGTGGGGACCCCTATGCCTGCTGTCCCCACCACAGGTAGAGGCCAGGGGACAACTGTGAGCCGATGAGCAACAAGCTTCAGCAGAGCCCAGTTCCGTGTTCCCATGGGACCCCTAACTGTGACTCTTCTCTCCCAGGATCCCACCTGGCTCCTTGGAAAGTCCTTCTGCTTCTGAAGCCAACCCCGAGGGCTGCCAGCACTCACTGAGCTCCGAGCAGGACCCTGTGGCCGACAGAGAGGGCAGCCCAGTGTCAGCCTCGGGCAGAAGCTTGTTTCAGCTCATAGCTTCCTCAGACGAAGATGTTATTGACTTGAAGTAAATAGAGCCTAAGTCTCATTTGCCATCTTTAATTTTCATATGGAGGTTTATACCCTATACACAGTTCTACCGTCATTTCTCAACAACATTCGGCTTCCTGCCTGTCAGAAATCTATTGGACCAAACCTTCCGAACCCTCGGCCAGTTTGGGTCTCTCTCCAGTGTCCGGTGCCGTCCTCCTTGACCTTTATTTCTTTCCATTCAGGAATCCTCAGTCCCCTTGTAATAAAGGTGTTAGATTTAATTGAGGTTTTAGACTGAAACTTTGAATAAATCAAAAATGTTCCTTCTTACTTACTGCAACTTTCTCTTATATTTTATATGCTTTGAAATTATTTTCATTATAGTTTTATGTTACACAGTGTGCTTCTTTTTATAAAGAAAAGCCAATGTTTTTATGATAAGTAAGTTTGCTTTCTGCGCTATTGCTTCCTGCTCTCTTGAGTGAACTCAAGTTCACTGTGATAGGAACCAGCTGTACCTGCCTATAAACTTGGGGATGCCAAATGGTTAGATCTCAGAAGCTCCCTGCTGACTCTTTGGGTGGTTTTGTTCTGTTTTATGACAGTCTCCTTGTAGCCCTGTTGTATGTTATGAGTCAGTGCGAAAGAAATGACAGGACCCAATGAAGATAGCTTTAGAGGTCTCACTGAGTTTAGTCTCTCTCGAAGTGAGCCCAGAGCCACAGAAGCATCTCACATCTATTAAGGACTAAAAGCAGACTAAGGCATGTGCATAATTACTTTGATGAACACAAGCTACTTTCTCTGTGGACTTCCTCCATTTGCCTAACACTAGGTTTACACAAATGCTAGCTGATAATATCCCAAGCAAGGAATCAAAGAACAGGGCGCCAGCAGGAGAAGCTGCTATCTGAAGCCTTGAATCCCAGTTTTCTGGAATTTATAAGTGAGACAACAGTTCTCCTTGGGTTCTGTTTATTGCTCCCTGCTCTCTTGGGACATTGGGTTTTTGTCTCACATTTTTTTTCTTTTCTTTTGTTTGCAGAACTGGGGATTGAACTTAGGCCCTTGTGCTTATTCTACTGAGCTATATCCCTGGCCTTCTTATTTTTATATTCCCAAACTCATGACAAACCTCCTGCCTTAGCCCCTCAAATGCTGAGAGTACAGGTGTATACTTCCACATCTGGCCTCCTTGTGTATCTTGAAAGAAATTGTAAGGTGGAAGCATTTGACAAAGTCATAAGATTATTTTCTCTTGGGGGCCGGGAAAATAGCTCAGTAGAATAAGCGCTTCCCGGGCAAGTGCGAGGGCCAGAGTTCAATCTCCGGTTCTGCAAAAAAAAAAAAAAAAAAAAAAGATTATTTTGTCTGGCTTTACTGTTATTCTGAGATCACATAACCGCCTGTGGAACAGTTAGCACCTGTGACCAGAGCCCTACTCTAGTGTGGGTCTGCCTGTCCCTCTCTCAGAAACCCTTCCAGGTACCTGCCTTCCCCAGTTCCTCCCTGGTTCCCTCCTCAAAGCAAAGAGTAAGAAATGTGGCCACGGGACAAGACAGTGAAGTCCCAGCCTCCAGCCAGGAGCCATCAAAAGGGAGAATCCAGTTTCACTAACGCTATTTGGAAAACTTTTTAATTTGTAGGGGGAAAAAAAGGTAATTGGCTTTAGACAGCAGTTTCCTCTTTCTTATATCTCTGCTCCCCTTTCATCACCAATTTGTCCCCTGTGACTGCAGCTCAGGAGAGTTGTGGAGGCCCCAGCAGGTTCTGCACACTCTCGGGCCCTTCCTCTTCACAGGCCTTGCCCACTGCAGCAAGGCAAGCAGCTCAGTTGGCCACTGCCAGCTGCAAGCACCAAAGTCCTTCTTGGCCTAAGACTAGTGTAGGGAGGACAGTGCTCTTAGGCACACCAGGTGGGCTGCTGACGGACTAAACGGAACTTCTCATTCTTTTCAGCATCTATCATTCTATTATTGGAGTCCTGTTACACCCTCTGCATGCATGGGCCCAAAGTCATCTACACACTACAGCTCAATCCCACCAACAGTTCTGTAGATTCAGATTATTCCTCCTTTTTTTTCCAGTACTAGGGGTTAAACCCTTTGTATCCACACACAGTCTGCTTCCCCCGACCCCCTGCCCCACCTTAATTTGAGAGTTTAAGTAATATTGCCCAAGCTGGACTAGAATTTACGATCCTCATGCCTCAGCCTCCCAGAGTTCTGGGATCACAGGTATATGTCATACACTTGGCTTACCTGTATGATTTTGCTTTTTTTTTTTAATTCTAAGTTTTTGCTGAAATAAAAAAATAATAATAATAAAGGCTACTTAAAGCATCCTTCCAAAAAGGCAGCATTAAAGCTGCTATGATTGGACAAGTCAATCTTAGGAGAAAATGGCCCGTACCGTACTTAGCAGACCGATGGTGCTTTTCTTATGAAAGGGGGCTGGGAGGCTGTTCTGGCACCGCGCTGCAGAATTTATGACAAGCACAAGTGAGTGTGGGAGAAAGCACAGTTGCCTAGTCTTGCGGTCAACATTAAAAATGCTGGCTGCCAGACCAAGTCAGGTGACTGCGGTGAGTCAAGCTGCTGTCAAGCATGTGAGCGCACAGTGTTTGTTCAAGTTCAAAACTCTCCTGAAGATAATGCTCAGCCCCTTGTTAGGCATGGGATCAGCGAGATACGGACCCCCACCTAACGCTGGTCCTCAGCACGTGGCTACCACCCGCTGCCTAGGAGCACAGAGGTGGGTGAGGCGGGCAGGGCTAGGGCTGCGCCTCCATTGAGCGCTCCAGCAGACGCTCCGGGCCCCTCTCGCGTCCCAGAAGTAAAGAGAGAAAGTGGCCCAGGGCAGTCGGCTTGGAGACCTTCCGCACTGCAGCTCTCGGCCGGAAGAGCTGAGACAGGGAGATTGAGACACAGACGTCAGACAGCGTTTATAAACCGACCAGAAAATGCAGGTGCGATCCGCGAAAGGTGCTCCGCCTTCGTTCCGCTTCCGCCTCATTGGTTGGAGCTACAGTAAGAGGCAGGGCTTCTGAGGAAAAAGCAATCCCCGCCCTCCACGGTCCTAGGCCGCTCGCTTCCGTTCTGGCCCCGCCTCCAGACTCGCACCGCACTCCAATTGGGCAGTCGGGGCGGGGGGACACAAGCCCCGCCTAGCCATTTCTGCCCTACAGGCGGTTCAAAGTGAGCATCACCAACCGGCACTGAGGTTCCATTGGTCTACTCTCATTTGAATGGGACGGGTCCTCGCGGCTACGCTACTCCCTCTTTGCATTCCCATTGGCTGATGATGCACTGAAGGCGGTTCCAATCAAGCCCAAGCACCACCCCCGCCGCTCATTGGCTGGCTCTCCCGAAGAGGCCCAGGAGGCGGTGGTCACAGGAGCGGCTGCGACTCCAGGTGTCCTAGCCGGTGGTGTGAACGTTAACCGCCGACATGACGCCAGACGACCCTGAGGAGACTCCGCTGCTCCTGAGGCCGGGTGTCGGGTGAGCTGTACGGGACCCGCCTCGCCCTCCCTCTCCGCGTCGACAGCGCCGCTCACACTCAACCCTGTCCCCACAGCGCTCCCCGTGGCCGTCTTCTCTTCCTCGCCGCCTTCGCCGCTGCGCTGGGCCCCCTCAGCTTCGGCTTCGCGCTCGGCTACAGCTCCCCAGCCATCCCGAGCCTGCGGCGCTCGGCGCTCCCTGCCCTGCGCCTCGACGACAACGCCGCCTCCTGGTTCGGGGTGAGCCGTGTCCCCCGCAGCCGACCCCGGACCCCGTGCACAGCTCCCCTTTTCCCGCTCTCCCGCCACCCGGACCCCACCCCTCGGAGGTCACGCGAGGGGCGGACGCGAGCCGTACCTAAGCCCACGGTCGCCCCCACCCAGGCCATCGTGACCCTGGGCGCCGCCCCTGGAGGTGTGCTGGGCAGCTGGCTGGTGGACAGCGCCGGACGCAAGCTCAGCCTCCTGCTCAGCACCGCTCCCTTCGTCGCTGGCTTTGCCCTCATCACCGCGGCACAGGACGTGTGGATGCTGCTCGGGGGCCGCCTCCTCACCGGCGTGGCCTGCGGTATTGCCTCACTCGTGACCCCGGTGAGTGTCTGTCGAGCTGGGATCTCTGGGTACCTACCCTCAGCACGTACAACTGAGCTCAGAAAGATAAAGTTTGCCCAAGCAGATGGAAGCCACAGTTACTAAGCCCGATTGTCCCCCGTGCCACTTTGGCTCTACAGACTGTGTTCAGGTTTAAATCAAGGGATGGGGAGATGGCTCAGTGGAATAAGCGCTTCCCTAGCAAGTGCAAGGGCGCCTGAGTTCAATCACGTTCCGGAAAAAAAAAATCTGCCCTATCAGGTCACCAACTACCGAATAGTTAGGAAAATCCTATTCTCTTCACTCCTCACTGGAGGAGTTCCCCTTCACTCCTCACTGCCACCCCCTTGGCTTATTCTGCTGTTGAGGACTGTGGCCTTGCTCCCAGCTAGTTGCAAGGCTGCCTGTGAAGTTTTGAGCAGTTGCACATAGGGCCTCTGGCCCTTGCAGGGTCTAGGAAAGGACTTGGACCCTGGCAGCTGGAATTGCTTGGTGATCAGCAAACTGCTGCTGGCCACAGGCATAGACCACTGTTCACCCAACTGTCACACAGCTGGAGGTTGAAAGAAGCTTCTAGGGTCCTCCCAGGGGTAGCCCGTCATTTTACCCACATCTGCTAGGATGAAAAGGTTGTGGATTTTGCCTCTGGCGTTTTTGGGTTTTTTTTTTTTTTTTTCCCAAGGAGATCCGCATCTTAGTTATGGGCATAAGGTATAGAATAAACTGGAGTTGTGTATGGTGGCCTGGTGGTCCCCACAATGGCTGAGGTAGGAGTGCCTGCATTTCACAACAGGGGCATCTCACCATACAGCAGCCTGGATGGCTACCGGAATTGGTTATTGAGGCAAAATGTGAGCAGCATCCCATACCACTGCCTCGGGTGTGAGAGATATTCTCACAGGTATCTTTACATGTTGAGTGTTGGAAGCTCTGTGCCTCCACTCACACACAATGCCCACCAATTGCCCTTAGTCCCTTTAATCACCTGCCCCAGGTTGTCTGGCCTTGGAGCCTGGGAGGGCTCTGCTGATGAGGTGGGGCAGTTAGTGGGGACCTCTGGGAAAACTCCTCAGCTCAGAAAGGCTGAGGCCTTTTGGTTTTAAGAACACTTGGACCCCCTAAAGTTCTATGGACCCCACTAAACTCCTATCTTACTTGCCGGCAGGTCTATATCTCCGAAATTGCCTACCCAGCAGTCCGGGGACTGCTCGGGTCCTGTGTGCAGCTGATGGTCGTCATAGGTATCCTCTTGGCCTACCTGGCAGGTAGGGTTCACATGGTCTCTTTTGGTCCCTGTTGATGGTTATGTGGCCGTTACATAGGTGTGGAAACTGAGGTCCACAGATGTCAGGCCTTGTCCTAGATCACACAGCAGTGACCCAAGTACAAGCCCCAGATGGGTAGGTCATGTGACTGTGTCCCAGGGAGAGCTAGAAGAGGAGTCCCTGGCTTCCCAGAAGCCCACTTGGTGGTGTGAGGAGGGCTGAGTGATTGGGTCAGTCCATAACTGCAGACAGCAGATTCCTGAGGTGAGAGGGACACCACAGCAGTCTTCAGCCCTGGAGCTGGCGGGGCCCAGTGAATCTCCCACAAGATACCATCCATGGATCCCTGGAGAGCAAAGTCCCAGGTAAAAGCCTTCAGTTCCTGGGGCCCCAGGGGCAGAACTGAGGCGACCTGGGGAAGCTTTAGGAATTGCCAAGATCTTACTAGAAACAAGAGTCCCAAGCCTAGAGATGGCCTTTGTCGTCTACTGTGCAACCTTGGCCAAGTCTCTGTGCACCTGGGAGCTTCAGTTTGCTTGTCTTCAAATGGAGAGAACCATGCCTAGTGGAAGGCTGTGGGGTTGTAGACTGAGTGGCATAGGAAAGGGCCTAGTGCAGGCCCAAGACGACAACTGTCAAGGATGGCTCAGGGATTGTGGCTTGAGGCATCTGGGGCCTGATGGGCTGTACCTCCTGGCTCTTCAGAGTAGGTGACATGAAGCTCTCTGGCCTTTCTTTCATTCTTTCCTGAAATTACCATCTCAGGTCGGTCTTGCCAGCAGGCTGGCTGTCTTGGAAGCCCAACTATGAGTTTGAGCCCCCTGCTGTGGGCAGGTGTTGACAGCTCTAATTTAAGGGACAGAAACTCAGGTGTCTGACCACCTACCCACAGCACTACCTGCAGGTGACCTTCATCTGTACCTGCTACTGCTTTTTTTTTTTTTGGCAGAATCAGGGATTGAACTCAAGCCTTTGCACTTGCCAGGAAAGCGCTTATTCCACTGAGCCATCTCCCAGGCCCCAACAGATTTTTGGGGGTTTTTTGTTTTGTTTTTTTTCTTTTTTTCAGTGCTGGAGATTGAATTCAGGACTCAGTGCTTGCCAGGCAAGTGCTTATTCTACCAAGCTATCTCACCAGCCCCTGCTTTTTTTTTTTCCTTCTGCTTCTCAGTGATGAATTTCTGAGTTTTGCTCTGTAGGTGTAAAGTTAACTGTAATGTAACACTTCTGTTACAGAACAGTAACTTCTTAATAATTAGACTTTGTGGAACAGCTATGATTTATATACACCCTGTTACTAAGACATGTAAAAGATTTTTATTAATAAAGAAAATATGTACATATAATCTCATACCCCATTTTGTCCCCTGAGCTGTTTTCCCCAGGAAGTGGAGAAAGATAACCCTTGAGGTTTAGGAAAAATTAAAACTGGAGAGGCCATGCCCTGAGTTTATTTATCTCTGACCCCTTTGAGAACACTTTGGGTTTGTGTAAGTCCATATCATTCGGCATCTTCTTGTTTCTCTTCTTGTATCATCAAGATACTAGAATCTGCCAGCTCTTTCATAGCACTTCTTCTTCAGTAATACATTGAATCAGGCACAGAGGGGAAAGTATGACCCGGGAAACATCTCCAGCTTCCGTCCTGGTCCTTCCTGGAGGAACCAGCATGGCGTGTGTCTGTGTGGGCTCCAGAGGGCAGCACCTGTGTGAGAAATATGCACATCTGGGGCTGAGGAGATGGCTCAGTGGAATAAGTGCTTGCCTGGCAAGTGCAAGGGCCTGAGTTCAATCCCCGGTTCTGCCAAAAAAAGAAATACACACATCTACTCTCCCACCCACCCCTCCCCTTCTCGCAGCCCTGCTATGTCACTCTGTGCCAATACCGTGGTAACACAGACCAGCTCCTTATCCTTTGTCTCAAGTCATGTGCTGCATAACAAGGACATGCTATTCACTTATGTAGCAGTACTGGGACTGAACTCTATGCTATCAAAAACACTACCACTAAACTGTATCTCTAGCCCTTTTAAAATTGTCTCAGTAAGTTGCCCAGACTGGCCTTGAACTTGAAATCCTCTTAACTCAGCCTCCCTAGTAGGTGGGATGATAGATATGCTGGTCAATGTTTTTATAAGTAGTACACACTCTAAAACATGATTGCTAAAAATAGGATATCCAGGGCTGAGGACATAGCTCGGCAGACTAAGCACACGCCTGGCAAGTGCAGGGACCTGGGTTTGATCCCCAGTACCATATGAACCAGATGTGGTAGTGCACGCCTGTAATTCTGGTGCTGGGGAGACTGAGACAGAAGGGTCATTATGAGTCCAAACTAAGTAGGGAGACTCTGTATTAAACCATTTCTCATCATGATTGAGGCTCAGTATCTGACAGATTGTATGCATTAGGCTGTTATGCAACTGGCAGCGGGGCAGTTTGTCCACACCAGCACCACCACAAACACATGATGCATTTTGGCTTGACATTACTATAGCTATGACACATCAAGTGCAGTAAGAACTTTTCATCTGCTCCATTATGATCTTAGGAAACCACTGTTGTCTATGCAGTCGGTCATGGACCAAAGCACCACAGTGTGGATCAGGACTGTGTGTCACTGATTGCATAGTGATGTCCCACCACCATTGCCACAGTGGCTGTAACTGCTGGCCCACGATGTCTGTGTGAGGAGCAGTAATGGTAATGACAGAGGAAGGGATGACCTGTAGAGGTAGTGAGGGCCCCACCGCTGCAGCTGAGGCCCTGGGGTGGTGAGGGCGGCAAGTGGCTCCCCCAGCTCTAACTCTGTGCCCACAGGCTGGGTCCTGGAGTGGCGCTGGCTGGCTGTGCTGGGCTGCGGGCCCCCGACCTTCATGCTGCTGCTCATGTGCTGCATGCCAGAGACACCGCACTTCCTCCTGACTCGGCACAAGCACCAGGAGGCCAGGGCCGCCGTGCGTTTCCTGTGGGGCTCGGATGAGGGCTGGGAAGAGCCCCCCATCCAGGCTGAGCACCAGGTGAGGGCCTGGGGGCCAGGGAAGGGTAGGGCAGGGGCAGGTGGCATGGCCTGGTCCAAAGCCACATGCTACAAGGGAGGGCCAGTCCGTGGAGACCTATGCTGTGCTGTCCCAATAGGAAGGGGCTGGCTGGAGCCCCACCTAAGTGGGCCTTAGCTTCAGGGGTCCCCGGGAAAGCCAAGCCTTGATTCCCACTGTCTTGGGAAGAGAAAGCCCACGCTGGGCAGGGGCCATCCAGACGCAGTGTGGAGAACCTGGACTTAACTAGGGAATGGCAGAATAGGGAGATACAGATGGTGGCAGGCATGGTCCATGCACTTATAGCCCCAGCACCTAGGAGGCTAAGGTAGGAGTTTGAGGCCAGCTGGAACTACATAGTGAGACCTTGTCTCAGAAAATAAAAAAGGACAAGATTATGGAGTCAGTCACACACTGTACTCCCTGGTTCTGCAGAGCCTTGCTTTATTCTGTACCTTGGGGTACTGCCTATGGCAGTGCTGAGATGCGAAAGAGACCCACTGCAAGGACTTGGCTAGGGCCTGGTCCAGGGTGAGCCCTGGATGTGTTAAAGGGGACTGAGACTCAGAGAACAGAACGTTCTTTGCCCAGGTGCTTTTGGGGGGAAGAGGGGAAGGACAAGGGGTCTCACCTTATGCACAGGGTTTATCTACACACCTGAGGCCCTACTGGGCGGGACAGGAAACCAAGGCCCCTCCACTGAGCTTTAGGACAGTAGCCCAGAGAGGGGCCCTGGGGACAGGCTGAGGAGACACTGACGGCATCTCCCCAGGAGCAGGGCTTCCAGCTGGCCCTGCTGAGGCAAGCAGGCATCTACAAGCCCTTCGTCATCGGCATTTCACTAATGGCCTTCCAGCAGCTGTCTGGGATCAACGCTGTCATGTTCTATGCAGAAACCATCTTTGAGAAGGCCAAGTTCAAGGTAGGAGGCCTCGCCCAGCCTGCCTCCTCCAGGGGCCACCCAGGTGGGGCTTCTCACCCAGCACAGGAGTGGAGAAGGCCTGAGTCGCCTCTGGGTGGCCCCTGAGCAGCCCCTGTGCCCCCAGGACAGCAGCCTGGCCTCTGTCATCGTGGGCGCCATCCAGGTGCTGTTCACAGGCATAGCAGCCACCATCATGGACAGAGCAGGGCGGAGGCTGCTCCTGACCTTGTCAGGTGAGGCGCCAGGGCTCAGCCTACACGGGGTGCCCCACGCCAGTTGCTGCCAAGGAATAGAAGACAGCCAGTGATTTTTCATCAAACCTGGCTCACAGTAGGAACAGCTAAGGAGGTGGAGTGGGGTGACTTGGTACTTGGGCTCCTTTTTGGCTAGTGCCTTCTCTGATCCTCAGTTTCCCCCTCTGTAGTGGCGGGGGATGGCGGCAGCTGTCTTAGGATGGGTCATGAGATGGTCTGCCCATGGGTCACATGAACCTTGGCCTGGTCCCCATAAGGTGGGGTGTACTTGCTGCTCCTGCTCTTTCAGGCTAGTGCTAGAAACTTCCCCAGGTGGCTGAGGCCCAGGGCGGGGTGGGGGAAGCCACACAGTCTGGGATTCCCCTGGCCACAGTGCACAGGGGGCCAGGCCTGCCTCTTTCAGAGGTGCCCAGGCCTCACTGAGGCGGCCCCTGCCCTTGGGCCACAAACTCCTATGCCCACCCCACACCTCCACAGGGGTGGTCATGGTGTTCAGCACTAGCGCCTTCGGCACCTACTTCAAGCTGACCCAGAGCCACTCAGGCAACACCTCCCACGTGGACCTCTTGGCGCCTATCTCCGTGGAGCCTGTGGATGCCAGCATGGCACTGGGCTGGCTAGCTGTGGGCAGCATGTGCCTGTTCATTGCTGGTGAGAGGGGTCCCTAGGAGGCAGGGTGAAGGCCAGTGACCCTGTCAGTTCCTGTGCCCTGCACCAGTGGGTCCTTCCCTGCCTCACCCTTCTGTCCCAAAGGTCCCAGCTCTGGGTTTATAGTTCTGACCCTATGCAGGACACTGTGCCAAGCCCTTCTGCCTCTGAGCAGGACGACACAGAGCTGCTAGGACCAGCAGTCCAGGACCCCAGGCCCACTGGGTGTTGCTGATGTCACCTTGCTCTGCAGGCTTTGCGTTGGGCTGGGGGCCCATCCCCTGGCTGCTCATGTCTGAGATCTTCCCAATGCACGTCAAGGGCGTGGCAACTGGTGTCTGTGTCCTCACCAACTGGTTCATGGCCTTTCTGGTGACAAAAGAGTTCAGCAGCCTGATGGTGAGTGGGGCCATGGCCTCCCTCTTGGGCAGTCAGCAGAGAAACGCTGTTACAAAAAACTCGGGCTCCATGACCTTGCATGCAGGCTGAGGCTCCACAGGCCCAGGAAGCCTTGGGTGAAGTGGGCCAGTGGCCAGGGCAGATGAGGAACCTAGACTGTGACCCTGCACGGGTCTTCTGTCTCCTCACTGGGACACAACCGGGCCGGCTTGCTCACCAGTGAGCCCCAGCCGCCAACTTGCTGTGTGTCAACTGCTCTGCCCCAGCCTTGGCTGGAAGTAGAAGACGGGAGCAGCACCTTAAGGAATGTGGACTCAATTGGTCATTTTCTGTTTCCTGGGGTGGATGGCCCATGTGGGCAGTCCCGGAGCAGATGGGCATGTCTGCTCAAGGCACATCCCGCCAGGGTTAACAGTGCCAAGCATGTCCAGGCCAGCAGGGACTGAGATGGACAGGGTCCCTTCACAGGGAGGCTCTGGGCTGCCATGGGAGGGGCATCCGGGAGGGCACAGCAAGCACTTCAGGTGTATAGAGGAGCTGGGGAGGGCAGGGCCCTTGGGCCAGCACCTGCAGGATGACCTCTGACCAGGACTGCTCACTGCTCTCTCTGCCACTGGGCCCAGAGTATCCCCAAGTGCTCCTGAGGCTGGGCCCTCTGCCCACAGGGACACCCAGCAGCTCACTCACCCCTTGGCAGCATGAGAGAAGCCTCTGGGGCAGGGTCCCAGGAGCAGGAGCCAGCTGTCACTTGATAGTCACTTCATTGACATGAGCCTTGGTCTCCACACACAGGAATGCCTTGGCTGGTGCTTGGCCAGTCAGCCAGTGAGGATGAGGGTGGGGCCTGTCCTCTGCTGAGCTGGGTGGAGAAACAATAGGTGTGGCACTGGCAGGGCAGGTTGGGGGCAAGGGTATGTGGGAACCCCTGCCCTATGGCCACATGCAGACTGTATCTGTCCTCTCTGCAGGAAGCTCTCAGGCCCCATGGCACCTTCTGGCTCGCCTCTGCCTTCTGCATCTGCAGTGTCCTCTTCACTTGGTTCTGTGTCCCCGAAACCAAAGGAAAAACTCTGGAACAAATCACAGCCCACTTTGAGGGCTGATGATGGCCCTTCCTGTGAGTCATGCCTCTCCCAGACGGGCTGGGGCAGGGGGCACGAACGGCCTGGGCCTCTGCCTGGGCCTGGAGCCCCTGGCTGTGCCAGCCCAGGGCAGTTGGGAGGGTGCCTTGTGCTGAACATCTAGGCTGACTCTGCCCATCCTGCCACCTGGAGACTTGGAACGTGGCTGAGGAACACTGCAGTCCTGAGGGCAGCCCCCTGCACAGTCTCCTTCGGGACACTGAAGAGGCCAAAGAGGAGCAAGTCAATCTCCTGACTTCTGCTGCCTGGCTGGAGAAGCTTCTGGAAGCTGAGTGCTGGTCACCCACCTGGAGCTCTCACTGCAGGCTCTCAATGCTGTGGCTGCATCATCAGGAAGGAACTGGGGGAATAAAGATTTGACTTCGAAACCAGGTCACAGCCTCTGTGAGTGCAGTTGGAGAAGAGTGTTCCCACCCTCCCCCAGAGCACCTCTCCCCCAGCAGCCTGTGGAGGCTGTGTAAGCCTGGGTGCTCAGAGGCAGGTCCGGGTCTTTTCTTGGACTCAGTTTTCTGAATCTTTAGCCATTAAGCCTTTTACTTTTCAAAAAAATAACAAATTAAAATTCTCTTTCTCTTTGACTTAATGGAGCCAGAAGGCTTTTACAAATTACTTTTCTTGGAGACCAGTATTCAGTTCAGTGGCCCAGCACCTGCCTGAGAAGTGTAAGGTCTTAAGTTTAGTTCTTGGATCACCTCCAAAAAAAACTACTTTTGGCACTTTAGTAACATATCTATTTTAGGAAAATTAGGAAACTTTTTAATATATTTGGTTCAGGGTCTCTGTAGCTCGGACTCATAGTGATCCTCCTGTTCTCAGCCTCTCCAGCGCTGGGATTATAGGCATGTGCCACCATACCCAGTCTTGGTGGCCAGCATGGCTTATGATGCTGGGGATCAAATCCCTGTCCCTGCATTTGCCTAAGCAGGCGCTTAGTCCACTGAGCTATCTCACTGACCCAAGAAACATTTATTAACAGAAGTTTTTTTTATAGCAGCTAACCATCTGCTAAGTATTGCCTTAATTAAGCACTTTACAAACATTGAATCGTCTGAGTGACTAATAAAATAGTTATCCCCAGCCAACTATTTGGAGAGAGAACCTCTGTGAAGGTCTCACTTCTGGAAGACCTCTCCTGACATTTGTCCCCTGGTTTCACTAAATGGCAGGACTGCTCTTCCATGGCTCAGCTGGGCATCTCCTGTTCAATATGTAAGGAGCCCCAGGGGAGGACTCCAGGCCTCTAAAAGATGCCCTGGCAGTGTCTGATGCCAGTACCATGTTCAAAGATGCTGTGGGATCTGCAGCAGGATCTACAAGACCCCAGAGCTTCCTAGAGGGTTCATGTGTGGGAAGGAGCGTCTCCTGAGGAGCTACATCCTGCAGCTGCTTCCCTAATCCCTGAACAGTGGCTGTGGGACAGGGCTGAGAATTGTGCTGCTTTTTTATATATCATTGTAATAGTACAGGCCGAGCATTCCTAATATGAAAATGCTCTGAAATCTGAAATTTTGAGAGTATTTTCATTGCTGGGACAAAATAGACACAAGTTAAAGGAAGAAAAGTATTTTGGCTCAGAGTTTGTGGATGTTTCTGAGTTAGCTGGCCCCAAGGAAGGGCAACAGGGCAGAGATGATGGTTGAGGAGAAACGGTCCACACCATGGCAGGCAGGAAGCTGCAAGCCTATTGGTTGGCGCCATCCACACCCAAGGTAGGCCTTATTATCTACACCTAGAATTATGCTAAACCAGTCAGTGGACTTTAGTTCTCACGCACCCAGAATCAAATTCATATACTATACAGCCACCTCCAAAAGCTCCACCTGAATACATGAGGCTTTGGAGAGAGCTCTGGCTGCAAGCCATAACAGAGTCTCAACATGACACTCAAAATCAGTTTGATTTCAGGCTGAGCATGCTGGAGCACACCTGTGATCCCAGCTACTTGTGAGACTGAGTCACCAACAATCCCAAGTTCAAGGCCAGCTTGAGCAATTTAGCCAGACCCTGTCTCGAAAAATGAAAAGGGTTGGTAACATAGCTCAGTGGCATGTGTGAGGCCCTGGGTTCAATCCCCAGTCTGGAGCTCTTTGGATTTTGGATGTTCACATTAGGAATCCTCGACTATAAAATCTATACACATACTCCAAGAGCCAGGACTCTCAAACTCAGGACCTTGCACTTGCCAGGCAGGTGCTTATGCCATTGAGGTATATCCCAAGCCCACCAAAACTTTTTTTTTTTTTTTGTAGTACCAGGGATTAAACTCAGGCCCTTGCTCTTGCCAGGCAAGTGCTTATTGTACTGAGCCATCTCCCTGGCCACCCAAGACTATTTTGAAAAACCTTTCTATTCCAATGATTTCAGATAAGGGATGTTCACCCAAGAATAGGGATACCACTAGCAAAGTGTTTTCTGTTTTTTGCCTTTTTGAAAGGGCCTCACTGCAGTTCAGGCTGGCCTTGCACTCACTTTGTTGACAAGACTGGTCTCAAATTCACACTAATCCTCTTGCCTCAGCCTCCCAAGTGCTAGGATTGTAAGCATGTGCCACTGTGCCCCACTGGCAAAGTGCTTTTGTCTTGTTTCCCCAGCCATTGGTGGCCAGTGTTCAAACACTGTCTTTTCTCTAGACTTGCAAAATTAGATTGTTTCTGTTTTGTTGGTACCAGAGATCAAACTCCAGACCTTGCACATAGTAGGCAGGCACTTAAGCTGCTGAGCCATATCCCCTTTTTTGTGAATAATTAAACAACAAATACAAAGTTCAAATGTGCCAGATGCTCACTGAGCCCCTTGCCAAGCCAAAGGCCCTGTCCTGCATGCTATGTGTTAATTTCATTCAAAAACCATGGCTGTCACCTGACAGCATCTGCGTTTTGAGCGCTGTCCCCATTTCTCATCTCGTTTCTGTCTTTGTCTCTCTCTCTCTCTCTCTCTCTCTCTCTCTCTCTCTCTCTCTCTCTCTCTCTCTCTCTCTCTCTCACAGACACACAGCCCTAAGCCTATCACAAAATAAAGACTGCCAGATAAGGCTGTGATTTTATGTTTGTTTGAGCTCCTCTTTTTTTGGGCCTTTTTGAGGCAGAGTCTTGCTATACAGCTCAGGCTGTCCTTGAGCTCACTGTGTAACCTGGGATGGCCTTGAACTCACAGTGATCCTCGTGCCTCAGCCTCCCCAGTGCTGGGATTACAGGCATGTGCCATCATGCCCTGCTCTTCAGTCTTTTTATAAAAAGAGTTAACTTTAAAAAATACTTTTATAAACTTACTTTAATAGTAACATGCCTGTGTTTTTAAAACTTACTGGAACATTATATACTTATGAAAAATGACTCTTGGGTCACCCAGATAGGTCAGCAGACTAAAGCATCTGCTTAGGCAGGTGCAGGGACTGGCATCTGATTCCCGGAGTGCCATGCTGGCCCTGCCCCTGGGCCACACTGAGACTGTGACTGAGACTGGGCATGGTGGCATGCACCTGTATTCCCAGCTTATGGGAGGCTGAAAACAAGAGTATCGCTACAAGCATGATCTATACAGTGAGACCCTGTAGATCCTGTACTAAACATACTTAAAAAAAGAAAAATGACTCACTTCATCCTGGGTTCCTTCCAGGTGAAACAGTTAAGATTTTCTGAATTTAGGCCAGGTGTTCTTACTGTAACCTTAGTATTTGAGAGACTGAGACAGGAGGATCAGTGTGAATTTGAGACCAGCCTGGACTACATAACAAGATCTTGTCTAAAAGAATACAAAGCAAAAATATCTAATACAGCATAAGTCATGTAAATAGTTGTGAATAATGACAAGGAAAAAAAGACTCTAGGCGTTCAGTGCAAATATAACTTTTTCAAATATGTCTGATCCTTGGGAGGTTGAATCCTCAGATGCATAACCATGAATATGGAAGGCCCCCTGCATTGCCACCTCAATGGAGCCAGCAAATGTTCTGTAATGCACTCGAAGCTAATGACATAGAGGACATTATGTTCTCACTGCGTTGGCCTGTAGCCTTTGTGGATGTGGGCCTGCCCGGTGTCTTGCCAGCCAGAGCTCCAGGCTCACAGTGAACCCAGAGAGAAGTGGGCATGTGGGAGAGAAGACGGGCTCACTGCGACATCTGAGAGGCACCCCCTGCAAGTTTACTTCTCTACAGCTGATTTAGAAGAATTCTTTTTATTGATATAAAAACCACTGATCCATGGCTTTAAATTACTAATATAGCTGGGCCTGGTGGCACCCAACTGGCACCTGGGCACATGCTCTGGAGGCAGAGATAGGAGGATCACCACTAGTCGAAGGCCAGCCTGGACTACATGAGCCCTTGTCTCAAAAAATAGTCACAAGAGATAGCTCAGCAGACTAAGTGCCTGCTCTGGCAAATGCAAGGCAGGTTCCATCCCCAGTCCTGCATACCATGCTGGCGCCCCACCAGGGCACACCTGTGGTGGCACACACCCGAAATCCCAGCACTGGGGAGGCTGAAAACAGAAGGATCACTTCAAGTCCAAGCTGCATAGGAAGAGCCTGTACCAAATACATACATAAATGAAAAATAAAATAGCAACACACAAAATGCAAACCTTGACAAATAGAAGGAGCAGAGCATGGTGGTGTACACTGTGTTCTCTGTACTCAGGAGGCTGAGGCAGGAGGATCACTTTGAGCTCAAGGCCAGCCTGAGCTACAAAAAAAAAAAAGGATGAGGAAGAAAAGAAACTAATAAAATATTCACACAATTATACCAATATTATTCATTTTAAACCTAATGTAATTAGACTAAAAAAATACAGTCTCATGTCAGTAATCCTAATTTATTCTGGAAGGAATATTCTAATGATCAAGAGAAAAATGGATGTTCTCAGGGCCGGCAGTATAGCTCAGCAGACTAAGCGCTTGCTTAGGTAAGCGCAGCGGCAAGGGTTCAATTCCTGGTTCCGCATGCCGCGCTGCCCCCCCCCCATCGGGTGTGCTGAGCCGGTGATGGTGAGTCCGGGTGTGGCGGCGCGGCGCGCACCTGTAATCCCAGCCCTAGGGAGGCAGGAAGCAGGAGGATCACTGTGAATGTGGGCTGCATAGTGAGACCCTGTCAAAAAGAAAAAAAAAAACTAAAAAAATGGATGTTCTCAATTACTCAAAACAATGCCACATTTGAATTTGTCTTATTTAAAGTAGGATATTAGATTTTTTTCTTTCCTTCCTAAAAAAACATTTTCACTATCCTCCCCCTGCTGCTGATAGAGTTCACTTGGTTCTGACCTAGGTTCTATTTCAAACTCCTGGATTAATTGCAGTGTCCCTGGGATTCCATTTTAATTGTCAATGGCGCCTGTGAATACCATGCCCTGATCCCAGGAAGCCAGACAGAGCAAGGAGCCAGGGAGCCTGGCTTCCTTACCTTGATACTTTTCATAAGAAATAAGGGAGAGAGGCCGGGCATGTGGCTCAAGCCTGTAATCCCTGTGCTGGGGAGGCTGATGCAAGAGGATCACGGTGGACCACCCGGGCCAGCCCAGGCTATCTAAGTGACTTGAAGGCCAGCCTGCATTACGTAGCAAGAACAAACAAAAAAGACTTGCACCAAGGACAGGCTTTATTTGAGATAAAGCCCCAAGAGGGCCGCTGCCTCCGAGGTACCAGGGCAGCGGGACTCCTCCAGGGTAGAGGGCTTAGAAAGCAGGCAGAGAACAATCGAGGAAGCTGGACAGGAGCCATTGGAATGAGTCATCTGTCTCAGTCCGCGTTCACTGTCTGCGAGGTTCTCTATTACTCTGGAGCTGAGGGCCTCGGGCTGGAGAGGTGTGTCCTATGAACAGGAGCTGGCCAGGGAGTCGGGGTGCTGGGGTCGCGGTGGGCTGGGAGACACCCGTGGAGTCCGATTGACCCCGCTGTTGTGCGCATGCGCAGTTCCTCTGTTTACTGTTGGGTGGCTCTCCACTGGACACGGGGCTATTTCCACTTTGCGGCTACCAGGAAAAAGCTTACTGTGTATAAACTTGCTGCCCCACATACAGGCTGTTTGGCATTTGCTGTTGTAAACTGAATTCAACATTTTGAAAGTTACCTTTTCAAGAATTGTGGCACAGAATACCACAATCTGGGTTCAATCCCCAGCTCCACCTGCCTAACCAGACCTGCCCTTAAGGCAGCCTGAGCCGGCCCAAACAAAATTAAAAATAAAAAAGAGTTATGGGTTTTGATTTTTTTTTTCCACCTTTCTTTTTTGGTACCAGTGCCTTCTCACTGAGCTACAAATCCCAGACCCTTCTTTTTGAGACAAGGTCCCACTCCACTGTTTAGTTGCCCCAGCTGGTCTCCAGCTTGCCATTCTCCGGCCTCGGCCTCCCAAGTGCCACCGCGCCTGGCAACCCTTCATTCCTTGCCTTCATCCTGTCTCCTATTGTCACTCGCATCTCTCTAAATCTTTTATAATGGGAAAATTATCAATAAGCAGAAAACTGGAAAACAACCTAAATGTGGAACACAATATGGAATTCACCTGTGTTCTGCATTTAAATTGTGATGAATTTATACGGTGAAATAAATCTTTCTTTCTTTCTGGTACCAGAGATCGAACTTGGGACCTTGCACTTGCCAAGCAGGCGCTTATGCTGCTGAGCTATCTCCCCAACCCCACAGTGAAATAATTCTGAGACAGAAAATATTTGAGCACCTGTCTCTGCCAGATTCGAAATGGCAACAAATACCGATGGTGAGCTAACTGGATTCGCCTCACTAGTCTCTCTACCAGTGGCAGTGAAATGACAGTGGAAGTGTATGAAAGGGAACAAACACATCCACAGCAGAATTTAGGATGGGTGAGGCGAGGGAAGGTCCCTCTAGCAGCTTCTACAGTTAAGCCCCTGGTTCTTTATACCAACTATAGCCACCAGATATTTGAAAGAAATCAGCAGTATGAAGGAGATAGACCAAGATCAATAACCTGATCAAATGATTCCAGAAGAAACCAGAGAACTGAAGACAACTTCCATGGCTGGGTGTAGGTGTATACACCGGTATACCCAAAATCCTTTTTTGAGGATTGCTTCCAATAAATAAATTAAATAAATAAAAGGGCCAGTTGGTCTTCGGAGGCGGATCACTACGAGTCCAATCTAGTAATAGTGAGACCCTGAACACCTTGTAGACCCTCCCCTAAAAATAAATATAAAAGGCCAGTTGGAATATAGTTCAGTGCAAAGGCCCTGGGTTCAATCTCCAGAACTGCAGTCAACCAATCAGTCAATCAGCTTAGTGAAATGAAGGAGGCGATGAGGAGGGGACGGACAGTGTGACAGACGGTGGAGATAAGCAAGATGACGGAATGGAGAGCAGGAATAGAACTAGAACAGGCCTTGCCCAGCTGAGCAGAGGTTTCCACAGGAGACACTGTGGCCGTGTGATCGCCGACAGTGGGCGCCGCTGTTAAACTGCTCTGCACCCTGGTGGCACCTGCGCCTCCATGTCTCGCCCGGGTTCTGGTCTGCACCCCAGGCAAGGCTTGCTCCATCCGTGGGCCACGTGGGGCTCCGGCACGCAGCATAGCCTGGGAAACAGTCTCTGCCAGCTCTCTTGGCCTCCCTCAGTCCTGGGTGACTCAGGTTGCTGAGGACGGAGACGAGGGGAGGGAAGGCAGGGGAAAGGACGGCCGCCAGACTACCCAGAAATGGCTCACCGTGCAGGGCCAGGAATGTGTCACTTGGGCTTCTAGCTCTGTCTTCTCTGTCATTCTGAGCGAGAAGCCAGGGCAGTGTAGGGAGCTGAGCATGGACGTGCACGCCGGTAATCCCAGCCCTCCGGGGAACAAAATCGGGCAATCCTGGTTCTACAAGGCTAAGAGGAGGAGCGCCCTATCGCTCCCAGTGACCGCAGTCGGAACTGCATCACTTGGCGCAGGGAGCGCTCTGCTGCCTCCTTGGAGCAGCGGGTGGGATTGCGGGACCAGGCCAGATGCCCCCATAGGGCTCCTGAGCCCCTTATCCCTGAGCCGAATCACAGTGGCTGAGGTGTGACGCTGTCGCTGCTGCCTGTGGCCTGGACAGGATGATACCGTGTTTTGTCCCTGCCAGAGCAGACGGTGACTGGGAAGTGTAACATCAAAGCTCTGGCTGGTTCCACTCCTCTTTTCCTCCTGCCCCTCACGGGGATTAAGGCCCTCAGGCTCCATTTTCCAACAACTGCTGACCCTTGAAAGGTGGAGGGCTAGAGATTCACCCTGAGAGACTCTGGAGTTGGGTTTCACTGCCTTAGGGTTTTTTTTTTTTTTTTTTTTTTTTTTGTCTTTTTGAGACAGGGTCTCACTATGCAGTTCAGGCTGGCCTTAAGCTCACTTTATAGCTCAGGCTGGTCTCGAACTCACAACAATCCTCCTGCCTCAGCCTCCCGAGTGCTGGGATTACAGGCCTGCACCACCACGCCCGGCATAGGTTTTGAGTTTTCCTTGGTTAAGGAAGGGACTGGGCAGGATCTGGTCCAACATTTTTTTTTTTTCCTAGACAGGGCCTCACTGTGTAGTTCAGGCTCAAACCTGCATTGATCTTCCTGCCTCAGCCTCCCAAGTGTTGAAATTCCAGCTGTCTGCCACTGTGTCCCGCATTCCATTGGTTGGACATCTCCGCTGCAGGCCGAGTCACTCTGGCCTAGGCCTGTATAGGCAGCCCAAGGAGATTTTGGGGCATAGCAGTTCTCTCAGAACTCTACGCCAGAGGCCCACAAAGGAAACACGTGCTACCCACAGTAGATCCCTGTGAGAAGGGGCCTCCCCTGACAGCAAAGGAAACAACCAAGGTCTTTCTTGGTCATCAGAGATCAAATCTGGGAGAGGCGGGCCTGGGGGAGGTCAGATGCTAAAAGGTGAGATGGGAAAGCTCTGGCTGGCACAGAAGACATCCCTGTGCCAGGGCATCATGAGCAGAAGCCTCTCACAGAGGGCTCTTAGCCAAGGCTGATGACAAAAGAAAAGAACAAGACAGGGCCAGGGAGATGGCTCAGTAGAATAAGCGCTTCCCTGACAAGTGCAAGGGCCTGAGTTAAATCCCTGGTTCCGCCAAAAAAAATAATAATAATAATAAAGAAAGAAAGAAAGCATTAGGACCCTCGAACTTGCTTGTGCTTTGCCCTCTAAACCAGACCTGGTCATCAGAAAATTGCTTGACAAATGAAGAATTTCCACTAGGCTTGCAGGTAAGTCATGAGCACTCAACAAAACTCACTGAAACATCCATTCCCTGCCTGCAGCAGAGAAGCCCCTAAAGGACAGAATATTAAAGAATCTCCTTATGGCCAGGGCATGGTGGCACACGCCTGTAATTCCAGCACTTGGGAGAATGAAAAGGGAAGGCTGCTCTGAGTTCAAGCCTGAACTATACAGCAAGACCTTGTCTCAAAAAAAAAAAAAAAAAAGAGTAAGGGCCAGCAAGATAGTTCAGCAGATTAAGCACCTGTTTGGGCAAGCTCACAGACCAGGGTTCAAATCTCAACACCACATGCTGCACAGGGCCCAGCCCTGGGTCCACAGGGTAGGCCATCTGGCGCAGGCCTGTAATCCCAGCACTGGGGAGGCTGAAAACAGGAGGATCACTATGAGTCTGAGCTGCATAGTGAAATCTGTACCAAATAATTTAAAAGAAAAAAAATGTCATCTCAATAGGACTGATCACCCTAGTAAAAGAATGCAAGAAGGGGGGGGGTGGAGAATCTCAAAAGAAGAAATAAGAATTGAAGGGGCCAGGGACCCTGACAAGTACAAAGGCCTGAGTTTAATCCCCGGTTCCGAAGGGGGAAAAAAAAAAAAAATGAAAGGTATAACAAATGAAAAGAATTTAATGATTAAACAATGTAAAGAAAGAAAGGAAAGAAGTTAGGAAACATGGTAGGGACAAAACCATGCTTTCATATAAACAAAATGATTAAGGCAATGGTCCTAAGAACTTCCACCGGGTTTTTGAAAATAGCAGTTAATGGATAGAATTCTCACCCTGACTAACTCTCTATACTGATATCTGTGAACTCAGCAACTACATTGCAGAGAGCAATGTGTAACAGTAAAACCATGCTTAAAATATCTGTCATTCTGGTCTTCTAAATGCATACTGCTTCTAATGTCCTCGCAGTTATTGCTACAATCTCTTTAAAGTAAATGTATGTTTTTAAAAAGGTAATAAAGGGCCGGGGGAGATGGCTCAGTGAAATAAGTGCTTTCCTGGCAAGCGCAAAGGCCTGAGTTCAAGCCCCGGTTCCACAAAAAAGTAAAGGTAATAAAAGTAAACGAGGGGCAAGAAAAAAAAAAAAGTACTGATCAAATACTACTAAATGTGCTTCTGCCCCTGGAATTACAGAAACCGTGTCCCCTACTGATCAATTTTTGTATTTAGGTGTCTTATACAAACGAATGGCCATTTTCTTTACTCTTCATGGCTCAAAAGAGCTACAGGGAAAAAAAGCAAAAAAAAAGGCCGGGGAGATGGCTCAGTAGAATAAGTGCTTCCCTGGCAAGCGCAAGGACCAAAATTCAATCCCCAGTTCTGCCCAAAAAAAAAAAAAAAAAAAAAAAGTAAAAGGGCTATGAACAAAGGTGGCTGGAGATGAGCCTGAGCGGAAGGACAGCAGAACAATAACCCAAACACCGGTGATATTGGGAACCAAGAAGGTAGACTCAGTCTTCCAGCGCCAGCGTTGGTCTGCACATGCGCCACAGCCTGCGTTCCCAGGATCCTTGGCGGCACGTCACTTCCTGCCCCAAGGCCCTCTCCTTTGGAGTCCTAGTCCTTACATTTGAAGGATGTGCAACAACAACAAAATAATCAAATTGGATAATAGTTCTACGTGCAAGAACAAGTGGAAACCTCTCTGAGAAACATGGTCCAGGAGGCAAAGCCGATTGTAAGCCTGACAGCTAGAGGAGACAGGGCTTTGGCCTGAAACAAACGGTAGACTTCTGGGAAATGGAGTCTAGTGGACGGTAGTGGTGCTCATGCGCATGAACGGAAGTGACGGATGTATCTGCGTCCATTTGGTGCGACCGCTGACTGATTCTTGGTGTCTGGTGTCATAATTCTGATCTAGAGCTTTTTGTTTTGATTTGGTTTTTATTTATTTATTTTTGGGAACGGTCTACAGGGTGTTCAGGGTCTCACTACTAGATCGGACTCGTAGTGATTCTCGAGCTTTCAAGAGATGGCATTACAGGCGCGCCACCACGCCCAGTCCCGATTGCCATCTCAGTTCACCCCTGGGGCCCGGGCCGGCCCGGCAGGCCCGGGGATGGAGCCCAGGCCCCTAAGCCTGCTTGCAGGCGCTTTAATCCGCTGAGCTATTTGGCAGGTCCTGGTTTTTAATTTTGTGGTGGGAGTTTTATTTGTGGGAATTTATTTTTTGAGACAAGTCTTGCTTTGTAGTTTGGGTTGAACTCACTTTGTACTCCAGGCTGTCCTCGAACTCGCAGTGTTCTTCCAGCTTTAGCTTCCCGATTACAAACATGTGCCCCCACACGAGCCTGAGCTGGGGCTTATTGCCAACGCCTCAGAGCAGCCGTGCAAGTTAGGGCCCAGGCCGCTGTGCAGTATCAGACAGACTGTAAGAAGGGGGTTCCTGGGAAGAATGGGACGTGAGTTTGGTCCCCGGTACAAAAAAAAAAAAAAAAAAAAAAGGATGGAACGCACCTAAGAACTCCTCTGTCTCTTGTCCTTCCCGGTCTTTTGTTTTGTCTCGCTTTGCCTTTTTGAGACAGGGTCTCAGGTAGTTCAGGCTGGCTTGGACCTCACTAGGTAGCCTATGCTGGCCTCGACTTGCCTAAGCCTCCCCAGTGTTGGGATTACAGACAAGTGCCCAGCCATCCAGCCCTTCTCGAGGCAGGTAGAGATGCTTGGAAAAGCTGAGAGGTACCAGCCAAGTCTCTTAACCGGTGTTTCTTCTTGGAAGAAAGGACAATACAATCTTTAACCATTTTGTTTATCTGTAAAAAGTGTAATCAAATAAAATAATGTTTTTGGACACATCCAAATATGATACAGAACAAATGTGTGCGAAGTCTTCAGGCACTGTGGCCTGTGCCATTGGCCTCTAAATCAAGAGGCCTGTGTCTGTTCTTGCACTTCAAGAGTGAAGAGCGTTTCACACCCAGCGATTCGTGTTGTCTTCCCCAGCGACCTGGGAGAGCAGGATAGGTGAGTGGTTATCATTCTCCCCACTGTACATAGAATGAGGCTCTCAGCAGTTAGGTGCAACCCAGCAGGAGGCCAGTGCTAACACCAGAGTCTAGGTCTCTTCACTGCTCTTATTCAGATACGCATGACATGCCACAGTATTTACGCCATCCTTTTTAAGATCCGATTCTTAGTCTAAGCGTTTTCACAGAATTGTTTAACCATCACCGCTACTTAATTCCAGAACAAATTCATCACCTGAAAACGAACTCTGGTTCTCACAGGCAGTCACTCCCTCTTTCCCCTTTTCCGGAAGAGCCTGACAAGCACCAGTCTACCTTTTATCTATGTGTGCACTAGGGGACAGTCAGTGTTGTACCCGGCCACTATTAATTAGCATAATATATTCAGGATTCATCATTGTTATTACATGTAACAGTATTTTCAGTTATCTGAGATAGGCTTTGCAGTTCAGACTGGCCTCTAACACATGGTAATCCTCCTGCATCAGCTTCCCCACCCCCAGTGCTAGGATTACAGCCTGATGTCAGGATCTCTGGCTTTCATTCCTCTTTATGGCTGAATAATTTTTTTTGCAGAACCGGGGATTGAACTCAGGCCCTTGCGCCTGTCAGGGAAGCGCTTTCTCCACTGGGCCATCTCCCTGAATAATCTTTTGTTGTATGATTATATCACTTTTTTTTCAGATTTTTTTAAAACTTAGTTTTTATTTTTTAAAGACTACAAAGTTGTAATAGAGAGCAACATCAGAAATGATATAAAATTTCACTAAACAAACAGAGGAACAAAGTATTCCCAAGATTATAAAGGGTTAAGAATAAGCAAAGAGGACATTTTTATATGTAGCAAAGTCAAAAGAAAAAAATCCATTTTCTTGGCTGATTTTTGAGACATTCTGGGAGGTCAAAATCTAAGTGGAAAAGTCAAGAAGGGAGGGGACCAACTTAAAATCATCTCTGGAAAAAGTTTCACAAACTCAGTTCCAATGTCTGAAATTATATCAGCACACAGATGTTTTTCCTGGAGCTAAGGGGTGCCAAGGATTCCCTTTGGAAGAAAGGTACATGGAGCTGAGGAAGCTACCTGTGAGCACAGCCCCTGACTGGGTGCATCCGCTGCCGGAATTTCCACCTTCAAGGGCAGCCCCCCAGCCATAGCACATCTGGGCTGTCCTGGGAAAAGAGCTTGGCTCTTCTGCCTGGGACTGAAGAGGTCACAGAGCAGAGGGTGACCAGGGACAGCATGAAGGAGATGTTTTAGAAGCATATGAAATGTGGAATAACTATACAGTGGATATTTAAACTTTTAGAAATTATTATAGTACAAGACATATTGCCATTATTTTCTTCCCAAAATACTCCATTTCAAATATATTAGCATTTTTGACACTTTTTAAAAAAAATTATTTAGTACAGGATCTACGGGGTCTCACTACACAGATTGATTTGTAATGATTATATCACATTTTGCTTATCTCCCTGGCAATGTATCTCCTTCAGACGATGGACATTTGAGTTTCCACTTGGCTACTATGAATATGCATGCACAAATTCTTACATGGATATGTTTTTGTTTCCTTCGGGTGTTGAATTATAACCCTCTGACTTTTCGAGCAACTGCTGCAGTGTTTTCCAGAGGCTGTATGTACCGTTTTACCTTCTTGCCTGCGATATTGATGGTTTCAATCCCTTACATCCTCATCAATACTTATTTCCTCTCTTTCAGCAGAGCTCCCTTAGTGTGTGTAGTGACATGCCACTGTGGTTTCACTTGCTTTTCTCCAGTCATGCTAAGTGTCTGTGCCTACTGGCTGATTGTATATGTTGCTTGGAGAAATGGCTGGTCAAATATTTTGCCCACTGTTTTTTTGTTTTTGAGATAGTGTCTCACTGTGTAGCTCAGGCTGGCCTCACACTCACAATGGTCCTCCCATCTCAGCCTCCCAAGTGCTGGGATTACAGGCGTGCACCACCATACCCAGCTTATTGCCCATGACTGAATTGAGTTATTTGACTTATGTCATAAGAATTCTTTATACAGTATGGATATTAGATCCTTGTAAATAAAATTTATGATTTGTAACTATTTTCTGAGTTTTTTTTTCATTTTTGTGATAGTGTCTTTTTTTTTTTTTTGGTCTTTTTGAGACAGGGTCTCACTATGCAGTTCAGGCTGGCCTTAAGCTCACTTTTGTAGCTCAGGCTGGTCTCGAACTCACAACAATCCTCCTGCCTCAGCCTCCCAAGTGCTGGGATTACAGGCATGCGCCACCACGCCCGGCCCTGTGATGGTGTCTTGAAGCACTTTTTAATTTTGATGAAGTCCAGCTCATCTATTTTTTTTTTATTTTTTACACTTTTGGTGTCTTATCTGAGAAGTCACTGCCTGATCTGAGGTCACAGAAATTCCTGTTTTCTTCTGAGAGTGTTAATTCTTTAGGTCTTTGATATATTTAGGTTTTGTGTATAATATTCATTCTTCAGCCTGTAGATATCTGGTTGCTCCATGTTAACCAAAAAGCAAAACCTTGTTCTTTCCCTTATTTAATTTCTTGAAACCTTTGTTAAAAATAAATACCATGGGGCTGGGGAGATAGATCAGTAGAATAAGCACTTGCCTGGCAAGCACAGGGTCCTGAGTTCAATCCCTGGTACTGCAATAAATAAATACTCCATAAGTACACGTTTCTAAACTCCTTGTTCCAGTGACCTAAATATCTGTCCTTATGCCAGTACCATATTCCTTTGATTATTCTTGTTTTGTAGAAAGTTTTGATACAGTGAAGTATGAATTCTCCAATTTTGTTCTTTTTCACCATTATTTTGACTGTTCCTTGTCCCTTGAATTTCCATTTAAACATCAAGATCAACTTGGGGGTTTCTGTAAAAATTTGAGCTAGGATTTCAAGTGGAGTTACATTAACTCCATTGATTAGTTTGGGATTATTGTTGTCTTAACTGAGGAGATAGCTCAGCCATCTAAATGCCTAAGCAAGCATGAGAACCTGGGTTTGATCCCTAATACCGAATGTTGCTGTGCCAGCCCCAGAGCCAGGGGTGTGCTGAGCTGTCCAGCAAGACTAAGCATGGTGGATACACCTGTAATCCCAGGGCCGAGGCTGAAACAAGAGATCACTACAGGTCTGAACTGCATAGTGAGATCCTGTACCAAGTATATAATTTTTTTTTTAAATACTGTCTTCCAATCCATGAACATGGAGTGTCTGTATTGTTTTAAGCCTTCCATTACTTTAGTTTTTAGTTTATAAATCTTAGGCTTTGCTTGTTAAATTTATGCCTAGATACTAATTTTTGTGCATGTGGTGTTAGGGCTTGAACCCAGGGACTTGCAAGTGCTTGGCAAATACTCTACACTGAGCTGCATCCCCAGGCAGCCCTTTGTGTTTTAGTTTGAGGAAGCTTTACTGAATTGCCCAGGGTGGAGCCAGAGAGTTGGCTTAGTGGGACTAAGCACTTCCCTGACAAGTACCAAAAAAAAAAAAAAAAAACTGAAAGAAAATTGTGCTGGGGAGATGGCTCTGTGGAATAAGCGCTTCCCTGGCAAGTGCAAGGGCCTGAGTTCAGTCCTTGGCTCTGCCAAAAAATAATTAAAAAATGAATTGCCCAGGGTGACCTCAAGTTAGCAATCCTTCTGCCTCGGCCTCCACAGGAGCTGGAGTCACAGACATGTTATCACACCTGGCTATTTTATTTTTTTCTGTATTTAAGACAGGGTCTACAGGGTCTCACTGTGTAGTGATTCTCCTGTTTCTAGCCTCCCAAAGTGCTGGAATTACAGGTGTGTGCCATCATGCCCAGTCTCCATCACCATCTCAGCATCAACACGCCCCAGGTACAGGGCCAGCATGGCACACCAGGATTGAACCCCTGGTGTAGGAGACACTTCCTGGTCCTCATCTCAGTCCAAGAAACCAGTATTTGTAATTCCAAAGTTACATTATTGGAATCCCATCAAGTTGATTCCAATCTACCACTTTCATGCAACCCACAGTGAAAATGAGGACATTAATTTGTATTTTTAATCACTGGGGAGTCGAGGGGCTCTAGGTCCTGCCATGACATGGCTTTCTGGAACCAAGAGTGACCTATGGCCTCACCTAGTTTTTATTCAGAGGGGAAGTGGCTTGAGGATTGACTGAGAATTGTGGGAAGTAGGTGACTACTGTGAGCTGAGCTAGTTGGGTGGCCTACATTTACCTCTGCCATATGCAGAGAGGATATGCAGAGAGTAATCTGCATTGTATAGTATTTAATATTTTGGGATGTCTAGGGCTTCAGCTTTGATGTAGTCTTTCAAGCCCCAAGAAGCCATAGCCTCTATCTCGAGGCTCGATCCCAGCTGGCAGCGCAGAGCACTAGCTCTACCGTCCTGTCTCCACCTGGCTCACCTTAAGGAGCAGCAGGCTTACCAGGGAAACACATGCCACCTTCAGACTATCACCAGCACCTCAGCTACACCAACACACATTACTTAAAGCCAATTGAAGGATAAACAGAAGTCCTAGCCAACTCTGTACATAATATGAGGAAATAGGATCAGACTCAAAATGGAGACCGTCACTCTTCTTTCAAGGAGAGCTGCTCAGGCGGTCCCCTACACCCTGGCCTAAGCTTAGTCTGCTGAGCTATGAGGCTGGCCTAGTTTATTCTTCCTGATGCTATTATAAATGGAACTGTTCAGTCAGGTGTGGTGGCACATGTTAACACCAGCACTCAGGAAGCTGAGGTTGGACGAAATCACTGCATGCTTGAGACAAGCCAGGACTACAAAGTGAGCTCAAGGGCATTGATTTGTGCCTTTTCATATTCGGTCTTCTCTATTATTTTCCCAAAGTGGGTTTGTTCATTTTTTTTTTTTTTTTTTTCTGGCAGAACTGGGGATTGAACTCAGGCCCTTTGTGCTTGCCAGGGAAGTGCTCACTGCACTGAGCCATCTCCCCAGCCTGGCAATTTGCTCATCTTTGTAACCTTTTTATTAGCAGAATGTGATAAGTATTCTCCATTTCAGAGTATGCTACCAAATCATTTTATTTTGCTCTTAAGAGTCTGTGTGGCCCAAGCTAGCCTTGAACATGCAGAGCCTCCAGCCTCAGCCTCCCAAGTGCTGAGATTAGGGGTGTACCATCACCTTGTCCAGTCCAAATCACTAAGACCTTTTTCTGTGTTCCTGTCAGAGTAGGAGTTCTCTTCCATTTTATTCTAAAACTTGATCAGATAATGGTGTTAATTTTTATTTTTAAAAACTTTAGCAACAACCAGCTAGACAGCTCAGCAGCTCTGCTTAGGCAGACACGGACAGGGGTTCCATTCCCGTGCCAAACCAGCCCCACCCCTGGGGCCACTGAGATGGCAGTTGAGACTGAGCGTGGTGGTGTGCCTGTAATCCCAGCGTTTGGGTGGTTGGTAACAGTCCACGTAGAGACCCTGTACTAATTAATTTTTTTTTAATTGCAGCAAACCTACTGCTTCAGCCTTCCAAGTGGCAGTACCACATCCAATATAGGTATACTATTATTAGTTCTTGGCTTCTGCTTTCCTTAAAGCTATTTTTAAGTTTATGCTTTTAGCTTCTTGAGTTGAAATGTTTTATTTTTTTTTCTTTTCTCTCATTTACATTGAAAGCTTTTGGCTATGGACTGGTGCAGTCTGGAGTCTTCCTTCATAGCATGTTTATGAAAATACATTGACAGCTGCTGGCAAGTGCTGTCCCATGGAAAGGCAGGCTCGTGGAAACTACCAGCGTCTCCATCCACCTCATTTGCTGTGTGACTTCTGGCTCTTCCTCAAAGTCAAAACAACTGTGAAAGGTGAACATTTCGAGTGAGTTCAGGACAGCACAACTGAAGCCATTAATGAAGGGGGACTTCCAGAACTGCTTCAGGAAGTGGCAAGAAGCTGGGCAAGTGGTGCACACCTGGAGTCCAACCCCTCAGGAGGCTGAGGCAGGAGGAGCACTGACTTGAGTTTGAGGATAGTCTGGGATACATGGTGAGATTTTTGTCTCAACAAAACATAAAAAGAGGGGGTCATGGAGATAGCTCATTAGTATAAGCACTTGCCTGACAAGTGCAAGATTCTGAGTTCAATCCCAGGTACTGCCAAAAAGAAAAAAACAAGATAAAAACAAAGTGGCAAGTTGGGAGGCTGAGGCAGGATTGTTGTGAGTTCAAGACCAGCCTGACCTACAAAAGTGAGCTTAAGACCAGCCTGAACTGTGGAGTGAGACCCTGTCTCAAAGACAAAAAAAAAAAAAAGTGGCAAGAATAGATCATGTTCAAAGCAAGGAGTACTTTGAGGGAGATTAAGGATAATGTCTTTTCCTCTAATTTTTTTGGTATGATTATAGGGCAGGGTCTAGTCTCACCATGTAGATCAGCTCACAGTAATTATTTTCAGCCTCCCAAAGTGCTGGAATTACAGGCATGCACCACCATGCCGTCTCAATAACCGCTATCCCAGTGAGCCCAGGGGGCGGGGCTGGCACAGAAGACTCAGAATCAAACCCCAGCTGCTGTCTGCCTAAACAGGCACTTTAATCCACTGAGCTATCTAGCCAGTCCTCCTGTGGTTTTAAGAACATACACCTTCTTGAGGCCCCGAGTTCAATTCTCAGTATCACCAAACATAATCACATGCACCATTGTTCAATCATGGCCTCATGCCCATTCCCAGCAGGATACATCTTTCCCAAGCCTAGCCCCATTGTCACTTTCTGGCCTGCATCTCACTGCTCTCTGCAGGGCCCCACTTAAGTTCTCAGCCTCCCCTCCTCAGACTCCACCTCAGGGTGCATCTCACTTCTACTGCCCCCCTCAAAGGATTGAAGACTCGTTTCCCAATCTGCCTTCCTTCCCTCCCAGTCTCCCTGTACCTAGTCTGTGCATCCTAGCTGAGGCCTTGTATCTTAAGTGCTCTGCAAATTGGGCTTTCACATTTCTGCTCCTGGTTATTCACAGCATGAACACTTTTCAAGATTTTTTTTTCCCTTTAATTTCCAGAGATCTGTTACACTTAGCCTAATTACTCTCATATACTATTTAAAGTTTACTGGGATAGTGAACATATTTAGATAAGAGACAGTGGGGTTTTTTTTTGTTTTTTTTTTCCTGTATTTTAGGGCAGGGTCTACAGGGTGTTCGAGGTCTCACTACTAGATAGGACTCATAGTGATAGACCAGTTTACAGCCTCCCAAATGCTGGGATTACAGATGCACACCACCACACCCAGTTTCAGCTGCTGTCTCAGCGTGCCCCAGGGGCAGGGCCAGCACAGCAGGATCAAACCTTAGGCCCCTGGGCCTGCTTGCAGGTGCTTTAATCTGTTATTTGGACGGTCCTTTTTAAGATCTCACTCACTACATAACTCAGGTAGTCACAAACTCAGCAGTTCTCTTGCCTCAGCCTCTTACATGTCACCATGCCAGCAAGGTGGCATTATCACTAGTTTAAGGCACACAAATGACTGGTAAATGCTTTTCTTGAAACACCCAGAGACCTGAACCTTTAAAACCCTTTTCCAGCCTCCCCAAAGGGTTAGGGTTTCCACCCCATCACCTGCACCCTCCATCTTAAAAGCTACAGGTAAAGAGAAATCCACGTCTTATCAGGGCTCAGTGGTGTGACTGTTGCTTTCACCCAGACACGTGCAGGTGAGACAAGCTGAGAGGACACCAGGAACATCCAGGAACCTGGTCCTGCTGGGTAAGATGTTGAAGGTCGAGGATCAGCTATAGAATCTCCATAAGAGACCCCAGAAGGGTGTCTCTGGGGCCCATTTCGCAACGAAGCAGCTTCAGTTTCATGTTTTTTGGGGGGTGCCCCTCGGGTGTGCTGCTCCACGCTTGAGTCATCCTCCCAAGTAGGGTACTTCACGGCCCTCGCTTAGCTGCTGCCTGGGACCTGCCCCCTTGAGGCTGTTTCTTTAGCTCCTTCCAAACACACTTCACCAGACCCACCATTTCTGCTGTTCTTCCAGGGCTGCCTGTACCAAGTGCGTGCTCAGCAAGCGCCAGCTGAATGCAGTGGATGACCTAACTGGCCGGGGGCCTCCTGAGTTGAGCCTGAGCTGATTAACATAGACAACCTCAGAATCTTTCTCTTGGCAGAACCAGGGATTGAACTCAGGCCCTTGTGCTTGCCAAGGAAGCACTTATTCCACTGAGCCATCTCCCTGGCCCAACAACCTCAGAATTTTGTTTTCCCCTTGGCTAGGAATTCTGGTTTCCCAGCCAGTGTAACTCTCAGCTGGAGCAAAGGGATGCTGGAGAGGGGTCTAGGCAGCACGTCCTGTGAAGCAAGCAGAGCCAGTGAGCTTTTGGGGTCAGAGCACTTCTAATGCACTGAAGGCCACTTTTTATTCAACCAGCTCTGCCAGGTGGAAGCTGTTAAATGGGTTTCACAGACAGGAAATCAAGCTGCTCACAGTGGACAAGCAGTGCAAGGCTCAGAGTGGAATAAGGCCCACCCACTGCTCCCCAGCCCACCCCAGGGCTGCAGGCATAGTATCACCGAATCACCTCTACTGGCCTGACACCTTGCTTGCTTGGGGTCACTGGTGAGAATCTCTGGTGCCCAACTTCACCTGTTTGCATAAACACCACAGTGCACACAATGCTTGCTGACCCTGAGTTAACTGCCTTATTTAGCATTGGTGTTTTTCTTTTGGTGGAACTGGGGATTGAACTCAGGCCCTTGCACTTGCCAGGCAAGCACTTACTTTACTGGGCTATCTCCCTGGCCCGTTTTGGTTTTTTGACTGCGAATCAAACCCAGAAACACAGGCATTCCCAGCCTCAGTAGAAAGCAGGGTCTCAAGAAGGTGCCCAGGCAGGACTTCAATTTCGAATCTTCCTCAGTTTGCCTAAGTATTGGGGCCACCACACCTATCTAGTACCACAGCAAGAACCAAGAATCTAAAGATACAGGACAATTCAGGTGCCCAGGGCAGGCTCTGTTCCCACTGCAGTTCAGGGCAGGAGAAAAGGGGACTGCAAAGTCCTGGTAGCCACTGGCCTCAGTGTCCTGGGTGAAAGTGGCCTCCACCCGTCCATCAGGGCCTGGCCAGATTCCAGTATTTGCTCACCAAGGGAACCCAGCATGCATGGCCTGGAAACGTGCTCCTGCCTCAGTAGCCAAGCCTGGTGGGAAGCTGGAGCCCAGAACCAGGGACTGCTTAACTCATTTGCACTGTTCTTTCTGCACAGCAGGAACCATCCAGCAGAGCAACAGCCTCACAGGATCTTTTTAAAATCTTTATAGTGTCAAGGACCTAGGGAACCCTACATCAACAAGAAAGACTAAAATCTGTCTAGGAGTGCAGGTGCCAACAGCCCTGGCTGACCAAGGAGGGATGAATTACAAGTGACCCCATCAGGAGGCCCAAGTCGAAGAGCCAAGAAAAGTCACAAGACGTGTGGGAGGTGCTGACAGGTCAGTCAACTACCTGGACCATAGCAGCATTCTTCCCACGGCAAGGCACAGCCTTCTGTCAGCCTGCTTCTCTCTCTTGTAGACCACCTAACCTCCAAATGTGCCTCTGGTTTGTCACCAACCATGGGAGACTAGCTCTGAGAACACACACTTGGGACTGGAGGACTCAGGGGCCTCAGCTTGGTTTCTGGCGGACTCCCACATGTGTACTTTCCAGGACTGTAGTACTGTAAGGTTCAGTTTTTCTTTATTCACCCCACTTTAATCCTTACCTAGGGTGGTTTAAAGGGACCATGGTCAGGCCAGCAAGGTAGCTCAGCAGAGGACATCAGTTTGATCTGCTCCAGCCCCACCCTCAGGGTGGGCTGAGCCGGCCAAAATGAATAAAGGGACCACGGGGAATCTGAAGAGCAGAATCTTTTCTGGTATCAGTCCTCCAAGCCGCTTAGTCTGTCCAGGGCTCACCATGCTGTTCGGTGGCCCTGAACTTACTTTGTGGCCCAAAAGTCTTGTCCCTGGCAGCAGTAGGTTTTTTAACTGTCAGTACTTCCAAGGCACAACTGCACCAATTTGTTCCTGGGCTGCCAAACCTTCCAGATTAAAGCTGCTTGAAGGGGGGTGACTACTTTCTCTTTTTCTTCCTGGTTAAAAAGTGAGGGCTGATGAGATAGCTCAAGGGATAAGTGCCCGCTTAGGCAAGCCCAAGTACCAAGGTTCTGCACCACCAGCCCTGCACACCAGGCATGGTGGTATACACCTGTAATCCCAGCACTAGGGAGGCTAAAAGCAGGACCACTGTAAATCCAAGCTGCATAGAGACCTTGTACCAAATACATTAAAAATATAAAAAGTTTAAGTGTCTCTAAAAAGTGATGTGCAGTTCAGTTTCTTTCCCAAATTCATCCTGTACCGAGCAGGATGTTACCCACAAGTCTGTTGACCAGGATAGCTTAGAGGTCCTGCAACCACGGCCCCACTAACCACCCCACCAGGAAATGAGCTCCCTCAAGAAGACTGCTGGGGACCAAGGAGATGGCTCAGTGGAATAAGCGCTTACCTGGCAAGCGCAAGGGCCAGAGTTCAATCCCTGGCTCCACTCAAAAAAAAGACTGCAGGTTGTCAGATCATCTCTTTATTGACGTATTTTTTTATGCTCCTTAGCTCTGTGGAGGAAAAAAAAGATCCTCTTAGTAAAGCAAAGTAAGACCAAGTCTCCTCACCTCCCCTGGCTCTTCTCCACATGTCCATTAGCTGCCCCCTGGCAGTCACTTACAGCTGGGCACTCGACAACACCATTGTTGATATCATCTATGATGTCATGAGGGTGACGGCTGTCCACGTTGCAGCCCACAGACTGGGCAGTCCCCAGGATCTCCTTAATGGTTCCTACAATTAAGAGGTTCATCCACAAGTCTTAGATGCATGCATCAGCGATATTTTCAAGCTCCACAGCAGGCAAAGGAGAGAATGACACCCACATCCTAATGCAAAATTGACTCTCAAATTGAGCAAACCTGGGGCTTACTCAGGACCCAACAAGCAAAGACACCCCACACATCAGTGAAGGTAGTCAAACGCTGACTGCTCTTACCTGAAAGTTCTCTGGCTAAAGAGCGGTGCCGCATCTGTCGAGCAATGTTGACAATCTCATCAAAAGTGATATTTCCGCTGTGTTTAACTATAGAAAAAGATGTAAAGATCTTGTCACAATACAGTTCAAAGACCACACGGCATGGTCTTCGCCTAGCTCTGGGCTGTTCCCACGCTTTCGGCACAGAGTCGCCCACATGAAGAACAACCCTGTTTCCTAAGCTGGGGTTACTATCAGCTCACCACTGGATTGCACCAGCCAACGGAGAACTGGTCAGGTGCAGTGGCGGGTGGCTGAGGGAAACCAAGTCTTCCCCTGAAACACCATGCAAGGGACCAGTTGTTTCAAGCAGCAGCTTACAGGGGCCAAGCACCTGGCATACTGGCCAGGCCTAGGCTAAAGTGCTGCTTATTCTCAGCTTCTTCTCCCTGTCTCATGTCTCAGTCTTGCAGCACCTGCTCCACCCCCGGTATCATTAAAGTATATTAAGCACTGGGTGTACAACACCTTCACAAACCACTTTGACAGAAATCTAAGGAAAAGATAAGGAAAAACAACTCACTGTTTTTCTGCTTCTTTCTGTCTCTTGGTGGCTCCTTGAGGGCTTTGATAATCAGGGCGGAGGCAGAAGGCACCACCTCAATCTGCAGAAGAGATTTTATATTAAACTGACCTCACTCTGAGTGCATAGCAATGCCACAGAAGGACAAGCAATGCTGGCACAGGAGCCAGCGCTCTTGCTCTCCATGAACACATCTCCAGCTGGGGAGACTGTCTGCCTGCTGTTTCACATGCGAAGGGCTAACATGGGAACCTGTCTGTTCCTGCTCTTGACAAAGCCTGCCCACCACAGCTCCCCACAGCAGCGGGACCCTAGGTCCATAGACCCAGGTTACTGCTTCTACTGTCCTTCAAACCAAGCACAAGCAGCACATACCTGAGCCTGTCTGTTCTGGATGGTCAGTTTCACAGTAATCCGCAGGCCCTTCCAGTCACCAGTTGCCTTGGCAATGTCATCCCCCACTTTTTTTGGAGACTGTAGAAATAAAAGCAAGTAACTATACCATGCACAAGGAACCACCTGAAACACCTACGCCTATGTAGCCAATCGAGGGACCAGAGCAACCTTGGTATAATACAAGGCTAGACGACTCAATCTTGTCTAGGGCTGTGAACTACAGAATCAAGGCCAAAACGGGCCCCAAGTCTTAAAAGACCTCTGCAGTAAAATAAGGGTTTTCAACCCTGGCTCCCAAGAATTTGACGGAGCTTTAAGGATACCAAGGACTCTACACCAGACCAATCCAACTCTGCTGGTCAGAACAGAAATCTGGGCATGTGCTACTTAAGATTCCCCATGGACCCTTTTTGATGCCAGCTGAACTAAGGGCCAAGGAAGCAGTACAAGACAACGGCTGGCCAAAGGAAGAATGCAGTGGAGACCAGATCGCTGTCTGCGAAACAAGCTGGTAGCTATGCTTGTCGGAATGCGCGGGACGCGACCCCACTAGAGGCCATTTCCCATCCAGAAAAACAGCTGCTAAGAAGCTGGCTGCTCAATATCACTCGGCCCAAGCCCCTCCTAACTGCAGAGCGCTCGCATTCCGCAAGAACCCGAACACCAAAAGCAGCAGTTAAGGAACAAAGTCAAGTTCGGGCCCCGCTCTGTACATGTGACACTTGTATGCTGGCCACTTGTTCAAGGCCTCATAAGCGGGAACGGTTCTGTTTTGTACAAAGCAGAGCTCAACTCCACTCTCACTTTGGGAAACGAATGACGGAGATGACTTACCAGACCCAAGGGACCGATCTTGGGGGCCAGAGCAGATGTGGCGCCGACTTCGCCACCGGTGCACCTCAGGTACACTGGGAGAAAGAGAGGGTTAAAGCCCCTGCGGAGGGGGCCCGAGCCGCAGACCCCTCCCCACACGTTAATGGCTCTTCTCCAAGGGGCGCCGAGCCCCTGCCCGCAGGAGCAAGCGGCCCGGGCACGAGCCTTACCCTAAGGCACGCAGGCTTTGCAAGGTCGTCCGGTCCTCCCTCCCCATTTACACGTGGGGTGGCTGAGACCCACAAAAGGAAAGCCCTGTCCCGGCCATGCAGGGCCGAAAGGCTGCTAGGAAGCGCGGCCCTGGACCCCGGCGCAGACATGCGGCGGGGGCTGCGGGAGGAGAGGCTCCATCCGCAGCCGAGGCTACAGGTTGGGCACGCACCGACTTTGATCTCGTTGGGGTCGAATTTTGGCGGCATGCTGGAGGTGGCTGGTGTCGGATGAACCCGGATTCGGGACGACCGAAGAAAGTTGCACCTTAGCCTCCTCCACGCCGAAAGCGGAAAGACCGGAAGCTCTTCTGATCACGCAGGATATAAGCAGAAAATGCCACTCTCGCGAGAACAACTGACTCCGCTCACCCTCTGAGTGACGCCCTTATCGCCATTTTTCTTGCGGGCAGGAGCCTGAAGCTGGCTGCCGGAAAATCAGGTACCGCGGTGAGCTGGGGCTAGGGAATCAGAAAGGGCGTTGAGGGCACTTAGCTCAGCGAGCGTCAGAGAAAAGGGGACTTCTGAGATCCTGGGCCCTGCTGACCCCTATGTTTCATTATCTTGAGAGTCACTTCGGGGTCCCAAGCACCCAGCCCAGAGCCCCGCCCATCCCTTGACGGGTGCACAGCCTCCCTCTAAGACCTCGATGTTTGGCAACTCCAGGTCCGTTCTAACCTCTTGGTGATGAGTGTTTTGTAGTCATTCCAACAATCTATTCGGGTCTAAATCAGTACACCCCTTAATTCTACGATTCCGCGGAATCGTTGTCCTGGTTTGCATATGACTTTTTGAGATTCTGAGTTTTGTCCCAGCTCCTGCGTTTCGAGGAGACCAGTGCCGCGGATCAGCGATCCCCCATCCATGACCAAGCCCTCTGAGTGACCGGCCAGCCTGCAGGTCCCCCTGGAGGGTCTGAACGTCGGGGACCTCACCGTCCACGTAGCCAGGTCTGCCACTGCCCAACCCAGCCAGGGAGGATAGATGTGGTTCTCCCCATCAGGGTGAACACCGGGGAAGAGTGAATGACAGACAGGCCTCGGAAAGCAGATTGCAAAGAACTGATTGAAACGGAAGGGTAGCCACGATCACTGAGGAAAAGGTTGCGAGAGCTGGGCATCAGGAAGGGGGTGAAGGAGGGCCAGTAACTGGGGAGTAGAAGGGTAAGCGCTGTCGCCAAGGCGGGGTCGGGAAGGCCTTTCCACATCCCTGCAGGCAGGTGGATGACCTGCATGCTCGGAGCTGCTCTGCAGGCCTGGCAGCCTCCCCAGACAGCCCACGCCCCGTGCGCAGAGACCTATGGGCTCTACTCAGCCCTTTGAGGACCTGGGTGTGTCTTCAACTGCTTCTCTTTTCTCCCTATCTCCTGTAGTAGTTAGTCCCGAGTCAGTGTCTGTCACATGTGTGGTTCTGTGTAGCTTCTATTTATTGAGCATTTATATGTGCCACGACTGTGGTATAGGTCTCACATATGTGAAACCATTCAGTTCACGCAGAGCCCAGCGTTACATTTTTCAGCTGAGGAACAGGCTCAGAGGGGAACAGAAGTGACAGTTGATGGGAGGCAGATGTTGGGTTTAAACGATGCTGAATGATTGCTTTCTGTCCCGTCACTGTCCTTTATCAAGCATGGGTCATTGCAGATACTGTGCAGGGCTGCGAGTACCTGGCTTCTGAGTTCGAGACAGTGTACTTAATGTTTGTTATTTGAGAACCAGGCTGTTAGGCAAACTGCACGGGATCAGGACTTGAAAGACTGGGATTCCAGGCTGGTTTTACTATAATCCAAGGTACAGAACTAGATCATTGAGTTTAGAGAGTGTCAGTTTCTCCACTAGAAACAGGGCTGTGGTGGGAAGCAATTGGATTAATAACTGAGGGTGGTGAATCTTTAATGGGAAGGAAAAGGTGGGATGAGGAAAAGGACAAAAGAAAGGAAAAAGATGTATTTATGTATCTATACAGGATAGCTTGGATAACTGTGCTGCTGATTTCTGTTGGTCTGTTGAAAGGAGCAGTTGATGCTTCAATTTTTTCTTTTTAATTTCTTATATTTTTTTTTACCAAGTTTGCATGTTTATATTTGGAAATTTAAACAACTAATTTGAGAATGACACTATGTAATGTAGTAACCATTGTAGAATTCCCATTATTTTCTTTAATGATATTCTGTATTGTTTCTTTTTTTAAATTTATATATTTGGTACAGGGTCTCTCTATACAGCTCTGACTCATAGTGATCCCCCTCTTTTCATTGCTGGGATTACAGTCCTGTGCCACCATACTCGGACTTGGTGGCCAGCTCAGCTTATCCGTGGGCAGGCCAGCATGGCATGCGGTGCTGGGGATTGAACCCCGGTCCCTGCACTTTGTGTTGATTCTGTGTGTGTGTGTGTGTATGTGTGTGTGTGTGTGTGTGTGTGTTTCACCATTTTGTACTTATATATAAATACATGTATATAATATATGTTTATATATATATAAAAGTTTAACAATCTTTGGGTACTAGTTGAGCTTCCCAAGTCATGACAGCATGTTGCTGGGGCTAGGCATGACCCAGAAGCTGAGTCAGCCAAGGAGCACCCTTGGAAGTCGCTGAGGAAATGTTCCTAAGGTGGAGGAGAGATGCGGGCCAGAACGGGAAAGGGCAATCCAGGGTTTCGCCGCGGGTCAGTGGGGAATGCGGGCCCAAGCCCAGGGCACCTCGCCCGCCTTTGTGCTCCCTCCACGCCATCCTCATGTTTACTGTTGCAGCAGCGCAGCCCAGAGTAGCAAGCATGCAGTGTAGGGCCCAGGGCGGTGACGGGCGAGTGTCCAGCACAAGAGGCTAACCATCCAGCAGACCAGCTGCAGGGCTGGTGGTCCTGTGCTACCTGTCCTGGGTACTGGGGCTGTCACAGTTAGGTGCTAACTTCTCTCCTGTGCCCCAGAGTCCTGAAAATCACTCTGGGAAAAGGGAAGGATGCCACTCTTCTTCCGGAAGCGGAAGCCCAGTGAGGAGGCTCGGAAACGCCTGGAGTACCAGATGTGTCTGGTGAGGGGAAGGGGGTTTCCCTGCTCCTTCCCAGCTCCCTCTCTGCCATGTGCCACAGGGTTCAGCAATGCCACCTGCCTCCCCTGCCCTCTGCCAAGTGCCCTGCCCCTTCTAGCTGAGTGCACCGACTGCTCCTGGCTATGTTCTCTCCCGTGCAGGACCTCAGGCCCCAGGGAAGCAGGGTCATTGGCTACTCACAGAGTACAGTAGGAGAAGCAGCCCATGCTGGTCCCTTGCTGCTTCTTAATTCTGTGTTTCTTTGCCTGATTCATCCCTGAGAATGTTTTGTTTGAACACTTAAAACAATAAAAAGTGCTCCAGGCTGGAGGTGTAGCTCAGAGGGCAGTTTCTTGCCTAGTTTACTGCTGGCTCCATCCCTAGAACCACGCAACAGGTAAACCAGTATTCTTTTTCTTCTTAGGCAAAAGAAGCAGGAGCAGATGACATTCTTGACATCTCTAAATGTGAGCTCACAGAGGTAAACTGAGGGCCATGTGTGTGCTATCAAATTGATCTTTCCTGTTTTCTTAGATGACCCCAGGAATGATGGATATGGACTGGGGCTTTAAAAAACCGAAAGAAGGGTAGTGGAGGGGTAAGGGAATGGGGGAAAGAAAGAATCAGGTTATATCATGTAGTACAGGTACAGATTCTCTGTGATGAGTGAGATCAGTATATACACCTAAAACGTACTGATAAAAATAATTTTAAAAAGGAAGAAAAAGCCAGAAGTATTCGTCAAGAGATATTTCTTGATTCCATTTTTGTTTAAAGGAATTAAAGGGCCAGGGATATAGCTCAGCAGCATAAGCACCTGCTGGGCAAGCGTAAGGTTCTGAGTTCTATCCCTGGTACCGGGGGCAAAAAAATGGAATTGAGATTGTCTTTTGTCCTCAACATAATCTCCAAGAACCAAGGAGCCTCTTTAGAAAATGTACCCAGAAATTGCTGGGGTGCTGGGAGAGGGAGGATTCTGCAGCCCCTGACTGGCTCATGATGGGGAGGGCAGGGCAGGGGAGCCTTGGGCAGCGGCTGGCCAAGGGCTGAGCGCGCGCCCTGCGCCCTGTGCAGCCTCCCCGACATCCACCCTCGCACACCACCTGCCTGTCTCTCTCCCATCAGTGCCAGGCAGAGAGCAAGTTAGAGACCGCCAGGAGACAAGGGACTGATTGCTCTCTCTCTCCTCTAGATTCCATTTGGGGCCTTTGCAACATGCAGGGTTCTACAGAAGAAGGTGAGCTGAGCCTCCACTCACACAGACAGGTGCATCCCTGAAATGCGTCACGGTGGCGGGGGGCCTTCCTGCCCGCCCAGCCACCTCCCCGCTCTCAGGCTGTCACCTGTCAACCCACACATCGAGGACAGCAGGCTGGAGTGGGGACAGCTGTGCATCACTGTCCACTCTGCCCTCTGCTGGCTTTGTGTCAGGCACCTTCCTCGACTCTGACACCTGGGTTTCTTCCTCTGGGAATTGAGGCTGCTCAGAGTTTATGCTCCCAGAGGTATTGGGAGAGTTAAGAAGTGGTGGAACAGAGGGATATGGTGCCGGCCCTGTAGCAAACGCCCTCATTTCACTGCAGCTACTCCAGGGGAGGAGGGTAGTGAAGACCACTTCAGAAGCAAAGCGCAGCTCCCGCACCTTCGGGTACAGCGGGCTCGTGTTCACTAAGCAAAGCCTCTAGATGCAGACAGATGGGCAGGATTCCATAGCCGCTGCATAGTGAGCACCCTATTCCGGGAAGTGTTAGAGCAGCAGCCGATACCTAACAGGGTGGTGGTGGGATGCAGATTGAGCACCACACCATGGGCCAGCCCTGGGCTAAGACACTGGCCGTTAGCTTATTTAATCATCTCCTCAGAGGCAGATACTTTATCATTTTGTTTTTCAAGATGACCCCAAGGCTGGGGAAGGTCAAGGTCAGGACACCTGGGGAGGGGTAGTTGGACACAACTGTCACCCAACACTCATGAGGCTGAGGCAGGAGGGTGACAAGTTGGAGGCTGGCCTGGGTTACACAGTAAGTTCTTAGCTAGCTAGAATGACATAGTGAGACTGTGTATATATAAATATATATATATATATATATATATATATATATATATATATATATATATATATATATATAAAAAGGCTGATCTTTTCTCAGCATGGACAGTGACCCCTGTTGCAAGTCTGACAGGCAG
The DNA here is from genome assembly GCA_004027165.1 of Ctenomys sociabilis. Classification (NCBI taxonomy): domain Eukaryota; kingdom Metazoa; phylum Chordata; class Mammalia; order Rodentia; family Ctenomyidae; genus Ctenomys; species Ctenomys sociabilis. The sequence goes on from PVKA01000723.1 coordinate 91,574, forward strand.
AGATGAGAGATGCCCTGGCCACTCACTGCAGGCCCTGCCTCGTCTCTGGCCTTCTCTGTCTGTCCTCTTCCGCAGCCTAACTCTGCCTCTGTCTTTGCTGTCCAGGTGTTGATTGTTCATACGAACCAGCTCGCCTCCCTGCTGCCCAAATCGTGCAGCCTCCTGAGCCTGGCAACCATCAAGGTACTGGGTCCCTCTGTGTGGCGGGGACTCCGCGTGGTCTCCCGGGAGGCCACTCTGCCGTCTTTCGATCTCAGCCTGAGCCAGAAGAGCCCGGATGGAAGCATCGGTCTGCAAGTTGATCAATGCTGTGTACTGAGCACCTTTGTGGCCGTGCGCTGCTGCACGTGGGGCAACACCGTGCTTTACATGGCAGGTGGAGAGGAAATCCTAAGCTGTGCCTGCCACGATGCCCACGGCAGGGGAGTGGTGGTCCCAAGCAAGGACAGGAAAGTCCCCAGGGCAGCTTGTAGCCAACATGTGAAGCCCAGAGACCTGGGAGAACTGAATTGACTATTGCCCGCCTCAGGACAGAGGCTGGGAGTAGTCAGAGTGTACAAGGTGTCACCAGAAGAGCCTTGTGAGAGTAGGGACAAGAGTGTAGCTCCCAGCTCTCCATGGGGAGCTCTGGCTGGCGGGAGGCTTGCTCTTCATAGGTTTGGAAAACAGGCTTTATTTGGGTCTAGGGATGGAGCGCAGGGCCTCCACGGCAAGGACGAAGCCCATACAGTATTTTCACACTGAAAGAAAAGAAAACATTTAAAACACATTTTTCAGGCCAAGCATGGTGGCACAGGGCTGTAATCCCAGCACTCAGAAAGCTGAGACAGGAGACCAACCTGGGCTACATAGTGAGTTCAAGGCCAGCCTGAAATACATAGTAAGACCCTATCTTTTTGGTTTTGTTTGATGAAAGGGTCTTACTATGTAGTGCACCCTAGCCTTGAACTCACCTAGATAGCCCAGGCTGGCCACAAACACAGAGTTCTTCCTGCGTCAGCCTCTTGAGTCCTGGGATTACAGCTGAGCGCTATCGCTCAGCTGGGTTTTTCTTTCTAGCATATGAATGCTGTTTTGCAACATATTTTTTGTGTAACAGTGAAAAATATCTGATAACTAAGACAAGGAAATGGTGTAATAGGCTGGGAAAGAAAACCAAGTGATGCTGGCCTCTCACAGGGCTGGGGGGTGCGGGGCTGGAGAGAAGCAGCCCCTGTCACCTCCTGCCACTCTGAGCCTGAGCCCCAGGGCTGTCCTCAGTGGTGGCTGACAGGCATCTTCCTTTTGCAGGTTCTGGATCTGCACGACAACCAGCTGACAGCCCTTCCTGATGACATCGGGCAGCTGACAGCCCTGCAGGTGAGGCGTGGGACAAGAACCACTCTTGTGGTGGGTGTCCCACCGATCCTGCAACACAGGCTGCATGGGCCAGCCCTGCCCTCCTGCTCCTTTGGGGCCCTCCCTGTGAGTTTCTGCAGCCTCTCAGAAAAGGCACCCATGACTCTGCATCTTAAGGATGTCAGGCCCTGCATGGGCTCACGGTTCTCTGCACCCAAGAAGTGCCCACTTTGTGGCAGCCCTCATCTAGGCCTGGCCTGGCACGCACTTCAGGCACCTTACCGTCACGCTGTGAAGCTGGTGTTAGTGTTGTCACCATTCTACAGAAAAGGAGAGGCTCCTGTAGCATTCAGATTGGAAAGCCACCTCTTTCCCTATGACCCAAGAACCCTGGTGTGATGGTACATTCCAGTAATCCCAGCTCTCGGGAAGCTGAGGCAGGGGGATTGCTACAACTTCAAAACTAGCCTGGGCTACATAGAAAGCTCAGGGCCAGCCAGTGACATAGTGAGAACTTGTCTAAAAAAAAAAACAGAAAAAAGCCCCTAGGAGCCAGAAGAGCCATGCACACAGGAGAGTATGCATGTGGCTGGGGCACCAGTCCCTGGGTTCCATCCAGCACCAAAAAGGAAAAAGAGAAAGACGCAATGTGTTGATCTGTGATCACCTTCTAAACCCTGTCCTCAGTGCCTGCCTGGCGAAGCCTCTCCTTGCTGCCCACCCTTCTGCCCGGGTCACTTCCTGGGGCTGAGTGAGGCCCTCATCCTTCACCTCTGAGCCCAGCTGTCCTTTGTGAATGCCCCCCACCCCATTTCCACTGGGCATCTCTCTCCCTGTTGCTTATTTCCTAGGAGTTCTAATTGTAGTCTATAGTTGTTCACCAGAGAGGAAGGAGAAGCTGGGTCTCACTGTGTAATCAGAGCAGGCCTAGAACTCACTGTAGCCCAGGCTGGCCTTAAGCTTGCAGCAATTGCCCTGCCTTGGCCTCCTGATTTCTGGGATTACAGGCATGCACCACCATCACATTTTACAGAAAGAAGAGGTCCGAGAGATGGCTGTCCCCTTGCCCAAGGTCATAGAAGCCAGCACAGTAGGGAGGGTCCCCACTTGGAGACACATGCATACTTCAGTATAGAATCTCCAGGAACATTGTAAACATACACCCATGTTTCTAGAATTGCTCCCTGTGCTGTTTGGTAACTTGGGAGATGTCTGATAAGAAGTTGTAGCCATCCTTTTATTCATCAAGTATTTATCCTCCATTATGTTTAGTGACTACTCAGCTCCCCTTTGTATCAATTTTTAATGGCTACTCAGTGTGCCTTCGTGCTGGCTCCAGTCCCTGGGCTGTGGCCATAACCTTGGGACACCTTTTTGCCCGAGCCAGAACCTGAGTGCACCGCCCACCCACCCCTGGCTCTGCTGGCCCCTTCTTCCTCCCCATCCTTCACATGGGTGCATAACAAGCTGGACCTTCTTCCATGGGGAAGGGGGCAGCTCTGTGATCCCAGCACTTTGGGAAGCTGAAACAGAAGGATCACAAGTTTGGCCCAGCCTGGGCAATTCAGTAAGCTGTGGAGACCCTGTCTTACCATAAAACACAAAAGGCTGGGAATGTAGTCCAGTGCAGAGGCCCTGGTTCAATGTTTTGCAGGGCTGGCGGGAGGAAGAAAGGCCCTTGGTGCAGTGCCTGGGGTGCCGTGGGCCTGGAGCTGTGGGGGGAGCCTCGAAGTCACTGACACTCGCGTGTCATTTCCTGCTCTTTTCTAGGTATTGAATGTGGAAAGAAACCAACTGACATGTCTGCCCCGCTCCACTGGGAACCTGGCCCAGCTCCAGACCCTCAATGTGAAAGGTGGGCAGCCCAGGCGCCCTGTACCATGACCATGGTGAGCTCAGGACCATCCCAGCCCCCTCCATAGCATGCCCTGCCTGGGAGCCATTAGGCCCAAGGGTGACGCTGGAGCTAGGTCTGTCTGTCCCCATGGTAACCAGGGTTCCTGGGACCCTGTGGAGGAGGGCATTGGGGTCACAGCCATGCTGAGACTTGGTCACTCATGTCTGTGAAGAGAAAGAGCAAGACACCTAAACACTCAGTGACAAGTGCTCGGCAGGCAGAGCGAAGCAGCATTGTCCCCAGCTACAGATGAGGAAGCCAGGGCTCAGGAGGCCACGTCAGTTATCCAAAGTCATCCAGGAGCAACACCCTGAGTCCTGAAGATGTTGGACAGGAGATGACACCAGGCTGGGGATGCTGAGCTCTGCCATTGGGGTCCCTCCAGACAACAAGCTGAAGGAGCTGCCTGATACTCTGGGGGAGCTCTGCAGCCTGCGCACCCTTGACATCAGCGAAAACGGGGTTCAGAGGCTACCACAGACGCTGGCTCACGTCCGCACACTGGAGGTCAGTGGAGTTGTTCTCGTCCGGGTCCTCCGTGTGTCCCCGTTCCTCATGGAACCAGTGTGCAGCCATGTGGCTCATGGGGGCGCACACCTCTAGTCCCAGCACTCAGGAGGCTGAGGCAGGAGGCTTGCTGAGTTCAAGGCCAGGCTGAACTACATAGTGAGACCCTGTCTCAGAACACACACACACAGAAAAAGAGAAAGAGCAAGACACAGGTTACTAGCCAGTCTCTAAACACAGGCATATTCTCAGATAGGAGGGTTAGAACATTAGCATCTGAATTTAGGCAGGGGGAGAGCCCATAACAGACCCCTGGCACAGGGCAGTCCCCCGGGGACCGTGGGCTGTGGCAGTCATGGCTGTGATAGCTTCACATTCATCTGGCACTACTCAAGGCCAGCCTCTAGCTCCCAGAGTCCTCCCCCAAGTCCTGTAAGGGAGATACTATTGATCCACTTTGCAGATGAAGAAACTGAGGCACAGGAAATTTATGGAGCCTGTGCAAAAGCCACAAGTTAGTTGTGAGAGACCGGCTGTAGAGGAGCCCGTGTGGAGGAGCGCCCGTGCCATCCAGCTGCACACGCCACCGTCTGTGGTGGGCCTTGTGCGGTTTCCTCTCAACCAGGCTGCCGAGCACGGTGTCTGGGAGCTGGACACCAAGCGGAGAGGGCCCAGCGACGTGCCCACACCAGGCCCACATGGGTTTACTTTCCTTTGCTGTCCACAGGAAGTCCTGTGGTGGCAGGGCATCCCTGTTACCATGCTGTCCCAGTTGGTGGCCACAGTGGTAGCTTGAAGTTGGCCAATGTGACCCAGGCACTAAGTGATTTTATTGAATTTTAGTTCATCTGTAGTCAACCACATGTGCCAAGCAGCTGCCATGGCCTAGCGCACACGGTCCTGGTGATTTCCTAATTTTTTTTTTTTTTTTTTTTTTTTGCGGAACCAGGGATTGAACTCAGGCCCTTGTGCTTGCCAGGGAAGCACTTATTCCACTGAGCCATCTCCCCAGCCCTGTTCTGATGACTTTTGAGATAAGGTCTTGGTATGTAACTCAGACTGCTCTCAATTTGAAGAGACCCTCGTGCTTCAGCCCCCTGAGAGCTAGGAGTACAGTGTGCACCGCCACGCCAGCAGCAGTGCCCCGTAGTGCAGCCTTCTGCGTACGTGAAGGCTGGAGGAGGACTGCTCGTGTCACGGCAGCCAGAAGGGAGACCTGGGGAGGGCGACTCAGCCTTCAGGTCACCCCTCAGCGGCCACCCGAACCCACCCCACCTCCCAACCAAACACTCAGCTCAGATTAATCCACTGCCAGAAACCCACTTCTGAAACCAGGTGTAGGGGCCAGGGAGACAGCCTGGCAGCACAGCAGTGTCCTGAGTTCAATCCCTGGTACCAAAAAAAAAAAAAAAAAAAAGCTATGAAACCAAGCATAGTGGTACAGTCCAGTAATGCTGGCACTTTGGAGGCTGAGGCAGGAAGATTTCTATGAGCTCAAGGCCAGCCTGGACTACACATTGAAGCTCTGTCTAGAAAAAAAACAATACCTAAAAAAAACAAAACTCACTTTGGAACATTTGAGGCCTTAATAAGTGGCACCCCAGCTCTGAGCTGTAATGCTGATCCATCCAAGGACACACAGTGGAACTGCGCTGGGCTGGGATTTGGATGCCATCGGAGCAGCAGTGCCCTTTGCTGCTTCTGTCCTCTGTACTGACATAGGGACCATTGGCCACCTGTGGCCACCAAGCCCTGGAGACTTGGCAGTGCCACCAAACATGCACTGCCAAATGTGATGTCATTTTGTTTATTTACTTATTTTTATGTGCCTGGCAGTCCCCACCAGCCGTGCAGCTTACCTGGGTTAATTGGCTTTCACCTCGGCTTCCTGGGCTGTGGTTTCTGCTCTCAGCCCAGCTCCCTGACAGAGCTGAAGTCATGTTCTCACTGCGCTCCTCCAGCTTTCTCTTGCCTACTCGCGGTCTGCCCAGACACCCTAGCCCGGTGCTTGCCCCCTGCTGGCCATGTGCTCTGGAGCTGGGACCAAGCAGCAGGAGACTGGTGGGGCCGCTTCTGGTCATGTGGCCCAGCTTGTGACCCATGGTAAAGGGGCCCTGTGTCCGCAGACGCTGAGCCTCGACGCCTCGGCCATGGTCTTCCCGCCGCCAGAGGTTTGTGGCGCTGGTACCGAGGCCATCCAGCAGTTCCTCTGCAAAGGTAAAGGCAGGCCACACCCCCAAAGGCCTCCAGGGGCCTGCCTGGCTGCCCAGGGCGTGGGCACAAGGGGTGATCTCGGGAACACCAAGTCAGACGTAGGCACATGGCAGACCTGTCCCCTTGGGGCTCTCAGCACGTACCTGAGACTCACACATGTCATCTGATTCATGGTGAAGGTGCCCCTGAAGCAGAAAAGTGGAAGCAGGCACTCACTTTAATACAGGAATTATTCTAGAGCAATTGGTCTCCTTGTGGGAAATGAAGATCCTCGGGCTTGGATGTCGCTCAGAGTAGCATGTATGAGGCCTTGCCTAGCATGTATGAGGCCCCGGGTCCTGCTGCCAAATCATAAATGTTTAAAAATGAGCACTGACCTTTCTTCAATGGGAGACAGCCCTAATCATAAGATTGAAAAGTTAGATTTAAGGCCAGCCAAATGGCTCAGCAGATTAAAGAGCTTGAAAGCAGGCGCAGGGGCGGAGGGTTTGATCCCTGGGCCTACTGTGCTGGCCCTGCACCCTGGGCACACTAAGAGGACAATTGAGACTGCGTGGTGGTGCACACCTTTAATCCCAGCTCTTGGGAGGCTGCAAACAGGCGGATCACTGTGTCCGATCTAGTAGTGAGACCCTGAACACCCTGTAGACCCTTCCCTAAAATACAAAAAATAAAAATTAGATTTAATTAAAACTAAAACTTCCCATCTGCCCAAGATGCCATTTAAGGACAGAAAGGGTATTTGCAGTGCTCACATGGCCGTCGACAGAGCTGCCCGGGAGTGCCACACAAGAAGCTGCCCCCCATAGGGCCACAGAGATGGCTCAGTGGCATAAGTGCTTCCCTGGCAAGCACAAAGGCCTCAGTTCAATCCCCGCTTTTGCAAAAAAAAAGAAGAAGCTGCCCTCATGGCCAGTAGTGTCTGAGAAAAGTGCTGCCAATCATTTTAATTGACAGGAAAAGATGAAAACTGCAAAGTGAGGCATGTTTACGTAGGCCTAAAACCTCAGCACTCAGGTAGCTGGGGCAGGAGGATCACTGGGAGTTCCAGGGCAGCCTGGGCTACAGAGTTGTAACCAGTCTGTCTACATAGTGAGATCCTGCCCCTCTCTCCATCCCCGCAAAAAAAAAAAAAAAAAAAAACCCTCTACAAAGAGATATTCCTGCATACCCACTAAAATGACCCAAATTAAACTAGCAGTACCAGAATTAGCAAGGAAGAAGAAACAACAGGAACCGCAAAAGCCCAGCTTTTGACAGGTTGTGGTCCCAGGCCTTAGGAGGCTGAAGCAGGAGACTCACTGGAGCCCTGGAGTTCAGGACCAATGTGGGCAACATAGAAAGACTCGTCCCAGAAAGCAGAGCTGGACAGTACGTTGCTTGAGCTGAGTGTTCAGTGGACACAGGACTACGCCCAGCTGTATGCCCAGAAGAAGGCGTGTGGGCATATAGGCCCTCCCATCCCTGTTTCCTTGAGGAATGTCTGCAAGGGTAGCATGGCTAACTTGGGAGGCTGAGGCTGGAGGATTGCCATGGGTTCAAGGCCGGCCTGGGCTACCGAGTGAGACCTTGTCTCAAACCCTGCCCCCAGAGTCTGCTAGTCTGCGTCTTGCATGGGTCTCAGTGGAATTTTCTCTTCTGCTGTGTCCCAGACCCTGGGCTCTCCCCAGCACTGCACTCACGCAGAAATAACAATAAGATAAAATCAGTTAATGTGATAAACAGCAGCGCCTATTATTACTTTAATGTCATTTACCCAGGTATTTTACTATTCTCTCATTTTAGTACTTATCATCAACTGCCTATTTATAGCTTTCCACAGGGTAGGGAAGGTGATGACCATCAAAATTGGAAACTCGTTTCTCTGAACACTAGCAACCATGTTAAAACAGCAGATAGTTGCAACACTTAACGTAGAACCGAGGTTGTTTGCCATCATATGTAAAGAGTGCCACGTATCAATGATAAGAACATGCTGCAGCAGAAAACATTCAGGGCACAACCCATTCACAGTACCCAGGAGGAAACTGTCCGGGCCCTGGAGACAGCACCTCAGCCCAACGCCCCCCCTCACAAGCTGTCCATATGGCTAGACCCCACACCCACACCTTTAGGCTAATTTGGCCTTTTCTGCCACTCTGACCTCAGTAGGATCCACAGGGCTGAGCCTGAGCCCTCGTATAGCCAGGCCTGGCAGAGCACAGTAACGGCAGAGGGCCCGCTGTAGGGAGGTCAAGTAGCAGCTTGGATGGGGCTCGAGGGTGGCAAGTGGGCAGCTCTGGCCCCCCCTGCCTCCATGTGTCTGTCCCATGTCCTGCAGAGTCCGGGCTGGAATATTATCCCCCTTCTCAGTACCTGCTGCCAGTTCTAGAGCAAGATGGAGCCGACAACGCCCCGGACAGCCCTGACGGAGCCATAGACAGGTTCTCCAGGGAGGAGGCCGAGTGGCAGGTAAGGCAAGCCTGCCTGCTGGCACACATGTGTCTGTCTGTACGTCTCACCAGATACCTCCATCAATCCAGAACCCACTCCTGTCACCAGCGGGCTTTGCCTCGCTTCCAAGCAGCATTCTCCCTCCTGGGTCGCTGTCCAGAGCTCCTGTAAGGAGCGCTCCCCTCCTCAGCCTTCCCCACATCCTCTGAGAGACACCAGGCTGCTCAGGCCTTCAGGGTCCCCTCCTCAGAGTACGCTGCTGGTCTCCTGCAGCCCTGCACGCAGAAACACTGAAATGACACTTGGGATTTGGAGGCAGATTTCTTCTTTTACATCAATGGGAACTGATCTGGGACCACTTCTAAAGCATCAGGCTCTGCTCTCCAGTGACCTAGGGCTTACGTGGGGCAAGCAAGCAGGAAGTACAGAGACAGAGTGGCTGTCTAGTGGGGCTCTTTTTTTTTTTAGATAAGGTCTCCCTTGCAGTTCAGGCTGGCCTTGAGCTTACTATGTAGCCCAGGCTGGTCTTGAACTTGTGACAATCCTCTTGCCTCAGCCTCCAAAATGCTATGGTTACAAACATGTGCCACCACACCCAGTTAGGGGATTGTTTTACACAATGTGCATCTTAGTGTCCCACTAAGGATCAGTGAGCAGCCATTTCTGAGAAACAAAAGTAGCAGGAACTGTAACCAGAACTGTTACCTGGGCAACTTACAAACAGGAGTATACAGGAGTTGCATCTTCTGCTATACTTCAAGTAGTGGATTTAGGGGTGGTCCTTCCCATAGTGGTCTCTGAGAGCCTGCACAGTGCCTGTGCCTCCTTTGTGTGTGTCTCCCCCCCAGGCTCACAGTCCAGGGGGCACCCCTGACAGCCATGGGCAGGAGAGGGCATACCAGGGCCACAGGGAGCACCAGTCACCCACAAGTTTGGCTTTTTTTTTTTTTTTTTTTTTTTGGTGGAACCAGAGATTGAATTCAGGCCCTTGCCCTTGCCAGGGAAGCACTTATTCCATTGAGCCATCTCCCCAGCCCAGGTTTGGCTTTTTGTCTTCAGTGAGTTCTTTTGTTTTTGTTTTGCTTTTGAGACAGGGTCTCCCATGTAGCTCAGGCTGGCCTCCAACACTGCAGTCTCCCTGCCTCATTTTCCCAGTTTTGGATTACACTTGCTCTACCACACCTGAAAGGGCCCTGTGCCAGCTCCCAGAACAGCACGTTTCTCCCCCAGTGCCCAGCAATGTGTCTTTACCCTGGGGTCCTCCAGGCCCTCTCCTCTCCCAGGCCTTTGCCCCTCACCCCAGTCCAATGAGTGCAGAAGTCTAGGTGGGCCAGAGTCTGCAGGAAGCCAGGGCAGCAGGGACCCTGGTGCATGTGACAGTGAGTACCATGGTGTCCCTGGACCCTGACTGCCACCTCTTCTCTCCCCAGAATAGGTTCTCCGACTATGAGAAGCGGAAGGTAAGAAAACGCCTCCCGCAACCCTTGCTTCTGTGTCATGGGCCCTGGGTCATCAGGCTCTGCATCCCTGCAGGAGCAGAAGATGCTGGAGAAACTTGAGTTCGAGCGGCGCCTGGAGCTGGGGCAGCGGCAGCACGCTCAGCTGCTGCAACAGAGCCACAACCAGAAGAACGAGGTCCTGCAGACGCTCCGGGAGGTGTGCACCGCCAGTGGGTCAGAGGCCAGCAGGGGTGGCCAGAGGGGAGCGCCTGGCCCAGCCACCCGCAGACCTGCTCTGTGAGGCCTGGACGGGGAGGGTGCAGTGGGGCCCGTGGGGACCTGCAGCCCAGCGCCTTGGCCTGGCATCCGGGTCCCACCTGCTCTGACCCCACCTCCCGCTGCAGGAGCAGTCCCGGCTAGAGCAGGGCCTGAGTGCCCATCAGCGCTACTTGGACACCGAACGGCAGCGGCTGCTGCAGCAGCTGAAAGAGGCCGAACAGGGCGTTGCCAGCCGGATCCAGAAGCTGCTGCAGGAGAACCGGAGGTCAGTGGCAGGCCTGGCCCACGGGAGGCTCTTCCAGGGGCCCAGATGCAGGCCACCTCTTCTGTCCCTCCTCTCACTGCTGGATCGCTTGAGGTCACTACCCAATATATCCCTGCCCTGCAATCAGCCCTTCCCCCTAGAGTGAGATTTAGCTTAACAAATTCTGTTATAGGTCGGAAGGACTAAGAGCAGGGCTTGATAGAGCTGGGAAGGAAGGGGCCACACAGAGATCTCAGGAAGCCTGAGAACTCCAAGTGAGGGATTTCTTAGGTTTCTTACAGGAAGATTCCAGAAACAGGCGCCAGCTCCATCACCTGCTGCCTCCAGCTTCCTTCTTCCGTCTCTGGGTTATCGGATTCTCTTCCACCTGTCAGAGTATCTGACTAAGTTCAAGACAGTGTGTGTTTTTGAGACAGGGCTTTGCTATGTAGCCCAGGCTGCCTCAGACACACAGCAATCCTCTTGCATCAGCCTCCTGAGTGCTGGGATTGCGGGTGTGCACCACCATGTCTGGTTACGAGGGAAACAGTGCCAGAGCACCTTGTGCATATTTTCTTGGTCACTCTTTACAGAAGGCCCATGCAGTTTGTTTTTATCCCTAAACCTGGGACTTGGAGTGGCTTAGTGGCCAGAAGGCATGACCCCCAGGCTGTCCCGGATGTCCCCACCCCACCACAGCCAGTGCAGGAAGGTGAGCAGCTCTGCTGCTCACAGGGACCTTCTCTGGTTTTCTCCACAGGCAAAAACAAAGTTCTGAGATTCTGAAGTCACTGGAAAATGAACGGTGAGAGTCCCTTGGGGTGCAGTCCAGGGAGCATGGTGGGAAATTTCCCAGAAGCCCACTCGGAGAATGTCCAGTTAGAAAGAGCCAGTGCTTCTAGGCTGCAAAGTACATGCACTACAGAGAAAGTCAGGCGTGCACAAGGCTGGATGGACAACATGTGTTGTTTCTTATATAAAAAGTAAGAAAAAATTGCCACACACAACAGCACACTGTGATCCTGGCACTTGGGAAGCTGAAGCAGCAGGAATGCCACACATTGGAGGCCAGCCTGGGCTACTTAGAGACATCCTATTCCCCTCCCTCCAAAAAGAGAAACCCACATTTATGGAAAGAAAAATAACAATGCATTTATCCTTTGGCATCTGAAGGGGGTTGGTTTAGGAACTCCCTTTGGATACCAAAACCAACAAATGTTCAAAGCCCTTAAGTGAAAAAAGGTAAAGTATTTGCATATAACCTATGCAGCCTGTCAGCTCAAAATCACATCTAGGGCCTTATTTTGCCTTCTGAGGGCCTCACTGTGTAGTTCAAGCTGGCCTCAAATTCACAGTGATCTTCCTATCCCAGCCTCTCAAGGAGTGTTGGGATAAGTTTTCAGTTATAATTGTGGATATAGTTCCTTGGCAGAAAAAAAGTCATTGTTTGTAATAGCTGGAGAGTGCTGCGCTCGCTGATTTTCTTATAACAGTTTTAAGCAGCCCTATGTCCGTAACACTTAGGTTGCTGCCAGTCTTGCATATAAAGAGCACGTCGGTGAGGGTGGCCTCGGAATGTAGTGATGGTTTATGTGACTTAGTTTTTAATACTGGGGATTGAAGCCAGGGCCTTTGCATTGAGCTATATCTCTAGCCCTTAATCCTGCTAAATCACTAAACTGCCCAGGTTGTGCTCAGCTTTGGCTCCTCCTCCCTCAGACTGCTGGGATTACAGGTGTGTGCTACCATACCTAACCTATATGACTTTTTTTTAAAATATGGTCTCACTGTGCAGTTTAGGCTGGCCTTGAGCTCGCTTCATAGCCCAGGCTGCCTCAAACTCTCAGCCATCCTGTGTCAGCCTCCCGTGTCCTAGGATTACCGACGTGAGCCACCACGTCCTGCTTACATGACTTTGAGGGAAGTTGGCAAAGGTGAGGGAGAGGGGCTAGCACATCTTCCAAAAGACCTGGTCATCACCAGCAGCTGCAGCTGCCACTCTCCTTAATGTTATCTGCCAGGCAGGGAATAAGAGCTGACCCTTCAGTCACCAGCACTGTGGCACATTCCTGTTTGGGGACCTTCATCCTTTTACATGTGGCAGTGTCTCACGCCAAGGGTGAAGGCTAACAGGCTCACCTCGGTGGTTCTCAGGGCCCTGTGGAGAGGCACAGCCAGCTCATGGGAGCGGGGTTTGCCCAATGAATGGGTGGAATTTTTTCCTAGAATAAGAATGGAGCAGCTGATGGCCATCACCCAGGAGGAAACAGAGAACCTGCGGCAGCGGGAGATCGCCTGTGAGTCTCGGGACAGGCGGACAAGGGCCCTAAAAGGGTGCTCGGCTCGGGTGGCAGGTGGCAGCCCTCTCCCTGTTGGGCACCCATGGAGGAGCCCAGGCTTCCAGGGAGGTAAAGCTTGGCTTCAGAGTCCCTGTAGGACACCAGCCCAGCATCCCTGGGACATTGGCCACTCCAGTTCCTGAGTCTCAGTTTTCTTATCTGTAGAATCAGGAAGCTGGGCCTGGTAGCACACACCCGTAATCCCTGCACTCAGGAGGCTGAGGCAGGAAGATCACTGGGAGTTCAAGGCATAATGAGTTCAGTGCTGGCCTGGATGACATAGGGAGACCCTGTCTGAAAACAAACAAACCGACAGATGTTCACAAAGGTGTTTGAGCAATAATGTTCATTGAAGTCCCATTTAATAAGTTTTCTTAAAATGTCAAACTCCCCAGTATAGAAGATTATATAAGTAGATACTGGTTATCTGGGTACCCAGGTCCTCTGGAGCCATTACTGTCACATCATCCTGCTGACATGGTCAAATGGTCATAAAAAATGAAGGAAACAATGTTTAGTGTAATAGCATTTTAATTCCTTCTATTACTTATTATCTATGCTTTTTTGAGACAGGCCCTGAGTGTGCAGTATAGGCTTTGCTTAAACTTACTAGATAGCCCAGCTGGCCTCAAACTCAAGACCTTCCTGGCTCTGCCTTCCAAGTACTGGGATTATAGGCATGCACCATATAGCTACCCCCCAGCCCTCATTGTTTATTTTGAGCACACCCTGCGAAGCCCTACTTTTGATTCTTTCACACTAATCTTTCAAATCCATAGTCTTTCATAATTCATAAATGTGGATTGGAAGAATACACATCAAAACAGTATTTCTCGGTCACACTATTGTAGATTTTGTGCATGCTGTTCAGTGTTTACAACTACCAGTCTTCAGGTGTAGTGGTGCATTCCTATAATCCCAGTGCTCAGGAGACTGAGACAGGAGACACCCTGAGTTGAGGCCAGCTGCTGTTCTGTGAGCCCGGCTGTCAGGCAGGTGAGGGCGGAGCCTTGAGGCCTGTGCAGGTTCTCAGCGCTCCCACCCGTGTCTGCAGCCGCCATGCAGCAGATGCTGACAGAGAGCTGCAAGAGCCGACTCATCCAGATGGCCTATGAGTCCCAGAGGCAGAGCTTGGTCCAGCAGGCCTGTTCCAGGTAAGGTAAGGAAGACAAGTCCCAGGAGAGGACTTGGGGTGCTGGTGTGGGCCCCAGACGGGTGAGAGCCGGAGCTGCAACCCCCTACCTGGGCCACCCTGGCCTCTTGCACACTGCAAGGACACGAGGTGCCTGGCCTTCCTCATTTCTCTAGCTAGACCCTGGGGGTTGGCATGGAGCAGTGACAAAGTGATGACAGTCATTCGTGTTTATGGGGGCTGGTACTGGGGCTCAAGCCCTGGGCCTCCCCGCTGAGCTGCATCACCATTGGTCTCACTGAGTTGCTGACACCTGCTCAGTCTGGGCTTAACCTTATGTTCCTTCTGCCTCAGCAGTGGGATTACAGGCATAGGCTACCATATCCAACTCCTTTTTAAATCTTGAACTTTAAAACAGTCTTGTTAAGTCACTGAATTGCTGAATATGGGCTCAAACTTTTGATCTTCCTGCCTCAGCTTTCCAGAGTGCTGGGATTACCAATGTGCGCCCCTACACTTGCCCTGAGCCTTAACTATTTCTTATCAGAAAAATCTAGTAGCCACCTATAGAATTATTAGGGCATGATGAGCATAGCCCTGCCACCTCAGGCCCAGCACATGACTGTCAGCAGGAAAAAAAGCAAGCCTGGGTCAGGGTCACAGATCTGTACCAGAATCCACAGCCTTGTTTTGAAGGGCCAGGCACATGTTACAGTGCCTGTCCCGGCTGGCCAAGGGGCTCACAGGTCGAGAATATTCCCTCCTGCTGCAGAGGGACTTCAGTAGTTGGCTGATGAGCCAGGAGCTTCTCTGGGCCTGCTTCCACCCTCCCACCCTCCTTCTGGGTCTGTGAGACTCAGACAGACTCTCCAAGAGTCCTGGTCCCCACAGTGGCTTCATCAGTATTGTAGAAAGTTTTGTTTTTTTGAGACAGTGTCTCACTGTGTAATCCAGGCTGACCTTGAACTCACTGTGCAGCTCTGGCTGCCTGTAGCTCCCGATGATCCCCCTGCCTCAGCATCCTGAGAGCTGGGGTAACAGGTATGCACCACTGTACCTGGCTCCCATCAGTGCTGTTGAGTGAATAAACAGTCATGTGGTGTCCTCTGGGGCAGCCAAACACAACAGTAGCAGCTCTGGCTCGGGCAGGGTGCAGAGTGGGCGTGTTGTCTCCCTGTAGCATGGCTGAGATGGACGAGCGGTTCCAGCAGATCCTGTCATGGCAGCAGATGGACCAGAACAAAGCCATCAGCCAGATCCTGCAGGAGGTGAGCCCTGTCCCCAGCACTGCAGTGACCCCAGGAGGCTTCCTGGCTTTAGGGTGTGGGAACCACAGGGGCCAGAGAGCAGGGAGAGCACAGAGGGCCTCTGGTCACAGAATGTTCCCTGTGTGGGGCTTCTGCCCCTCTCCTCTCAGGCCACTGCTCTCTCCTATGCCCTTTGCCGGCCTCCTCCTGAGCCCGCACCTTGCAGGTGCTGGGAGAGCCTGGAGCAGCTACAACAGAGACCCTAGTGAGCCCTTCGATTCTTTGGGTCTCACTGCGTCGTTCAGGCTGGCAATTTTTAGGGAGATCTTGTTTCCCCAGCTAGTCTGGGAGGAAAGCCAGAGAGAGGGGACCTGCGCTGAGCAGCCCAGATGTGGTCTGTCTTGCAGAGCTCGATGCAGAAGGCAGCCTTTGAGGCCCTGCAGGTGAAGAGAGACCGGATGCACCGGCAGATCAGGAACCAGGTGAGGGTGGGCGGGCCTGGGCCTGCCTTGCAGGGCTGCCTGTTGTGGGAGCCGGGGAGGCTGGAATTCTCGCACCAGGGGCTTTGCTTTTGGGGCTGCTGGTGGCTCCTCCTGGCCCGGCCAGAGTCCCACCCAGTGAGTGTGGCCTGTGCTCACCATTTCCTTGACACTGGGACCAGGGCAGTGCTGGTGTGTGGCCTTCATCGCCCAGCAGGGCTCACTCACTGGGCCCTGGCCCACAGCAGCTCAGGCTGGACAGGAGCTTCTTGGGGGCGGGTTGGATCCTCACAGGGCTGGGCAGGGTCCCACAGCACCTGCTCAGTCCTGACATTGGCCATGGGGCAACCTTGGCCTGGGAGGAGGGGCTGCGCTGCTGTCCAGACCCTGCTGTGGCCTGAGGTGCTGTCCGTGTCACGTGGGGCTGGTGGTTGGAGGCTGCGCGGGCTTTCAGGGTGTGGGCAGGCTCACAGCATTGTATCCAACACACTCTGATTCCATATTGTTGCATGGGTTTTTTTAGTTTGTTTTTTTTCTTTTTGACCACAGCCTACTTCCCTCTTTAATTTCAATCCCACCTTGCCAGACATGAAGCTCATTCCTCTGACCAGGGGCTGGTAGGGTCAGAGGGACTCAGGGACAGAAGAAGGCCGTGGGAAGAGGGTGGGAAAGTCACTGGCTGTGGGCTGTGACCTTCAGACAGCCTGAGAGCGAGTGCTGACCTCCCAGACCAGCTCTTGTCTTCTGCACCCAGAGCCGGGGCTTCCCCGGGGACCCTCCCTTCCCCGCTGTGTCCTTGCTGAGGTCCCTTCATCTCAGTTCCCCTGTCTCTATAATGGAGGCAATGATACTACCTCAAGCCAGAGAGAGAACTAAGGAAGCATTCAGACAGAGCCAGGTGCAATGGTTCTTACCATAATTCCCATACACAGGAGGCTGAGGCAGGAGGAGTGCTGTGAGAGCTCAAGGCCAGCCTGGGCCAGGTAGTGAGGCCCACAAGGGTCCAGCGCTCTGTAGGTGCTCAGTAAACCACCACTGCTACCATTAATACTCAGTTCTTTTCGTGCCCCTCTGCTGCCTGAGACAGCTTCCTAGAGGCAGCAGCTCCGTAGTAACCCTGGGACTGTCGCTCTCTGTCCCTGGCCCTCAAAGGAGGCCTCTCTTTATCTGTGCCTGTAAGAATGCCTGCTTGTAGACAACCGGTGTCCTCTCTTGGTGGGCATGATTGACCCAGACAGGTCTGTCTGAGTTCCCAGGTGCCTGGGGCCCTGGAATAGCAGATGCTTTTTCCACCCACCTTGTAAGGGTCCTAGGCCTACAGGGTCCCCTCAGTCCAGAGCCTCCCCAGAAAGCTTTCTTAGACCCCACCCAGCAGAGGGCAGCAGCGGCAAAACGGAGCCACGGTCAGTGTGAATAAAACCCCCGTCTCGTCTTCTGTTTAGATTAGGTTAATAGAAACTGAGTTATTGCAGCTGACACAGCTGGAGTTAAAGAGGAAGTCCCTGGACACTGAGACACTGCAGGTACGTAGGGCTCCCCGGCTGCCGCCCACTCTCCCCACCCCCACCCACCAGCAGCTGCTCAGAGCCCACCGGGACGGGGCTCGTCCATCACGCAGACAGGGCAGGCGCCAGTGCCCAGGAGGCCGGCGCTAGGGAGAGGGTCAGAGGAAGGCGGGCTTCACTGCCGAGGCCCCCTCTTCCTACCTGGTCTCCCTTTCATCTCTCATCTCCTTTGTGGGACATGCTGGCCGCCGAGCCTCAAGCCTTGCTTCTGGGCTGCTGGTTGCACCCCTGGGCTGATGTCTCCGCAAAAGGTCCTTTTGGGGACCACAAGGATTTGTGGGAGGGAAGAGTGATAGTGTCTCTGTGGGGCAGGTCCTGGTCACAGGCACAGGGGGACAACAGCCTGGGCCTAGCTGTGTGGCCGTGGCAGGTGGAGGAAGTGGCCTTCCCTGGACCTGAGATACACCAGATGCACGCCCAGGGCGGCATAGTGTAGCCAGGTGTGAGGAGAGGTGCCGTGCCAGGCTTTGAGCAAAGCCTCTGCTGCTGTCCCCATGCAGGGGGCTCGATGTGGGCAGAGTGCTTTGGCTTGGGTTGTGCTGTCACACACATGTGACCTCAGGTATCACTTCCCTTCATGGGGGTAAACAAAAATCAGGGAGCCTGTGTCATCAGACAGTTGGAGCAGGGGAAGTGATGCAGGCCCTCAGTGAGCTACAGAACAGTCTTCAGAGATGAGGGTCCAGCGTTACCCAGAGGCTGCCACCGCCTGCCTGAGGTCGGGCCTTGTGAGAGGGCAGGTAGCCATGGACACCAGCGCGGACTCCACCTGCATGGACTCCACCTGAGTGGGGCTCCGCTCCAGCCCTCCCTGCTGTGCGCTTCTGCCCGTGTGCCATGTGGTCACTGAGACACTGCTTGGCATTTCTTTTGTTTGATGTTTCTCACCACTCCATTGTCATCAGCTACAAAATCCCATGCCTGGTGCACAGAGGGGTGATGTCGGCCCTAGAGGAAGTGGGCAGGATGCTGACGCAGTGGGGCCTCTATTCTTCATTCTCCAACAGCCTCGTGGCGCAGGCAGAGCTGAGAACCGAGCGAGCGCGACCCTGGGCTGTGCCTGTCTCGGTCCTGCCACTGCGCATGCGCTCTGGGCTGTGCTGCACTCACAGCAGCCCTGGCTGGGGTCTTGTGTTGCAGGAGGTGGTCTCGGAGCAGCGCTGGGTGCTCAGCTCCCTGCTCCAGCAGCTGCTCAAAGAGAAGAAGGAACGGGAGGAAGAACTCAGGGAACTCCTGGTACGTGCCGTGCCTCGAGTATGCGTGGGTCACAACTCTGGAGTTTCACTCGAGTTATCCAACACTCACGTTCAGATGTGTGTTTTAAACACCGTGATTCCTTTTTCTAGGTATTTGTATGTCTCCTTTCCCCTATAGTGCAGATCAAACCCAGGGTTCTACTTTCATCCCCAGCCTTTTTTTTTTCCTAAGACAACAGTTTGCTAGGTTGTAAACTTTGATCTGAACTTGTGATTCTCCTGCCTCAGCTTTCCTCAGTGCTGGGATTATAGGCATATACTACCATGTTTGGCATACTTATGCCTTTTTTTCTTTCAAAACTAATTAATTGATTTTTTGAGACAGGGTCTCACTTTGTAGTTCAGGCTGGCCTTGAACTTGCCATGTAGCTCAGGCTGGCCTTAAGACTTGCAGTAATTCTACTGCTTCAGCCTCCTTCAGTGCTAAGATTACAAGCAGACACCACCATAGTGCAAATGTCTACGCCCTTACAGCATAAAATGGTGTAGAGCCCGTCTAGGTGTGCTAATGCTCATCTCCAGTCCAGCGACTCTGGAGGCTGAGGCAAGATCCCTTAGCTCTCAGATTCAGGATCAGCCTGGGCAACACAATGAGGCCACATGGGGGGGGGGGGGAATCCGGGCAGGTGGCACAGACCTGTAATCCCAGCTGCTCAGGCAGACACATCCAGAATAATATGTTTGAGGCCAACCACCAACTGAACAAGACCCTATCTCAACAGAAAATTTTAAAAGGGGCTCAGTCCTCCCAGCATTCAGTCCCCATTATCCTCCCCTGCATCCCCCCAAAAAGTAAAAAAAGAAAATTGGAACCATGGCTCAGTGGCAGCATACTTGCCCTGCGCACACTAGGTCCCCGGAACGCATGCACCCCTCTCTGCAGAGTGTGTATGTGCGTGCATGCGTGCGTGCATGTGTGTATGTGTGTGGCCAGGCCATGGTGCCGGCCATGTAGACGGTCTCTGCAGAGCCCTTCGGAACAACTTGAGCATCTCCAGGAGGCTGCTCTTTAGTCCAGGGCCGGCCGCCCAACTTACCTCTGGCGGGGGCAGTCCCACATCCCTCTCGCCCTGATGGCTTTAAGCCTGGCCCTTCAGGGTGGCTGCCTCCCCGTGTGCATCTCCTCCAAAATGCAGGGGCACCCAAGCAGAGTGCAGGGGCCAGGCCCGCAGCCAGGGAAAAGGCCAGGTTGCTCCCAGGTAGCAGTGAAGGCCCCAAACATCCCCAGCTCCTTCTGAGGCTGAGGCGCACACGCTGAGAAGGGTGAGACCAGCCCCTTCCGAAGCCCCACAGAAGCCCAGGCGACCACTCCTTCCATGCGTGGAATTGGTGTGCAGTTGTGCAGGAACAGCCAGATGCTGTGGCCTTAGGCTCTGGCTCGGGGAGAAAGCGGCTCCTCAGCAAAGGTCAGGGCGCAGAAGGTCCATGGTCAGGAGCCACTCAGCAGGCTCCGGGAGGAACCATCAAGGGCAGCTGGGTCCAGAGAGGCTGGGACAGCGGCAGATGGCAGCTACAGCCCTGCTCCTGTGGCCTGCCTGCTGCATCCTGCCTGCCCCTGTAACCCCCATGTGCCAGGATCTCAGAGTTGGGAGGAAATAAAGTGGCCACTTCAGTGCATGGCCCAGCGTGGAGCACAGCAATCTGCAGGCTGATGGTGGCTGCTGGGATCGCTCCTGCCATGGCCGATGTGTCCTTTGTTCCTGCCTCATCCTGGCCCTCCACAAATACTCATTGGGTGGCAGAAGGAGAGGCTCCAGGGCCTGGCACAGGCCACACCCTTCAGCCTCATCACGTAGTTCAGCCTGCTCAGAAGCTAGAAGTGAATGGAAAACCCCATGGCCCCGCCACCCCAAGCTCTGTGGAGGACACAGTGGCCACAGATAGCTGCGTTCTCCCACACATAGCAGACACCAGCCGCTGCCCAGGCCCAGGGCCACCCTGCCCAGGGCTGTGGCTTCGGCAGCTCTGTGCCCTGCCCTGAGATCCTGCCTAGCAGCAATGGGCACAGTGATGCCTCCCCCTAGCCCAGGATCTGAGGGAGGACCCTGAGCTGTAGGACACACAGCAGGAGGCTCCTCAGTGACAAGCTGGCCACTGCCACTAGAGGTGCATTTTCCCGATTTGTAGCTGACATTGCCTGGTTCTCTTCTTGGCAGATGGAGTTAGAAGCCAAAAGTGAGACCAAGCAGGAGAACTACTGGCTCATCCAGTACCAGCGGCTCTTGAACCAGAAGCCACTGTCCTTGAGGCTGCAGGTGAGGACCTAGTTGGTGCCCGTCACTGCAGGGCACCCACTTCATCTTTCTGTGTGCCAGTTCTATGCAGGGACAGAAAGGAGAGCGAGAGATGGGTGTGGCGGGTGTGCTAGCACAGTCTCCCTCCATCCCCACACACTGGCATGCCTACTTTTAAAGTGCATCTCAGCACTCAGAAGGCTGAGGCAGGAGGATTGCTATGAGTTCCAGGCTAGCCTGGGCTACACAGTGAGACCCCGTCTCAAAAAAAAATTTGAGTCTTTCTCTCCACCGCATTTTGGTAGCTTGTGCTGGGCATTTATATATCTCTCTGTTATCTTGATACCCGCAGCTGCCTGGCATGTGGGAGAACCCTGATTTGTTTAAAAATTCTCTCTTGGTGGATAAAGTTGCCTAATATGTTCATGTTTATGGATAGAAAAGCGGTGGCCACCCGCATACACGTGCTTCCTTACATTTATCCGTGTCTACACAGGGAAAGTTAAAAGACCACCCCCTCGTGCACTGCCTTCCAACCCTTTGTTTCCTCCTGGAAACAATCACTGGGATCCCTTTCTATTATGCTGGCCCCTGGAGACAGCCTTGACTTTTCTCATGGGTCCTTCCTGCAGGAAGAGGGCATGGAGCGCCAGCTGGTGGCCCTCCTGGTGGAGCTGTCGGCCGAGCACTACCTGCCCATCTTCGCCCACCACCGAATCTCACTGGACATGCTGAGCCAGATGAGCCCTGCGGACCTGGCCAAGGTGGACCTCGCAGCCCCTGGGGGGAGCAGAGGGGAGCTGGCCTGGCTGTGGGGTGACCTGCTTTGCTTGGGCTTGCAGTGAAGCTGGCATGACCCAGTGGCCCAGGGCCTCCTCGTGTCTAATAGCCAGAGCACCTAGCTGCCTTGCCCCAGCCACTTCTCCCCTCCATGCCTAAGAACCCCAGGAGTGTGGGTCCTGCTGAACACACACAGCCCTATTTCCTCAGATTGGGTCTTCAAACTACAATTAGCTGGGCATGTGGTGCTTGCCTGCAGCACATGAGAGGCTGAGACAGGAGGACCTCTTGAGAGTTTGAGGCCAGCCTGGGATACATAGTGAGACCCTGTCCCCAGAAAACCAGAAACTAGGATCAACACAGGTCCTGGGGATCATCTGGCCCAGCACCCACCCTGTCCCCTATTTTACAGTCTCAGCCACAGTGCTGACTGCACCCTCACTGTGTTCTGGCATGAGTGAACTCCCACTAAATTACATCAACAACCCTTCAGCCTTGGATGGGACGGTGACATGCTGGGCCCAGCTCCATGCTGAGCTGTTTCTGCTCCCTGCCCCACTGAGTGGTCCTAGCAGTGTCCTGAGGGCAGACCCACACTCCCATGAGATTCTGTCCTAGGGGAAGCAAGGCCCTCCTGGGGTTTTGTGACTCTCAGCAGGTGGGCCTCAGTGGCTTCTGTCCTTTCTCAGCCGGCCCCATGAAATGCACAGTTTGTGACACAATACCTGAGGATGTCGGTAGTGCTGCTCTCCTTTGGGCCTTGGTTTCTCTCCTGTGCCAGGCCTGCCCTGTACCCAGCCGAAGGCACCAGGGGCAGGGAGGGTGGCTGTGGCTGGGCCTGCCCTGCCTCCACCACAGTGAGCTTCCCTTACACCGCTGCAGGTGGGTGTCAGAGAGGCCGGGCTGCAGCATGAGATCCTCCAGAGAGCCCGGGAGCTGCAGGATGTGGCCAGGGCCCAACCAGGTACTGACCCTGGAGCCGCCCCCAGGGAGGGCCCAGTCGACACTAGGCAGGCCCACTAGGGGCTGCTGGCTCAGGGCAGAGCAACTCCTGGGAGCTGAGGGCACCTGCATCACCTGACAGGTCCCCTCTGTCATTATCCCCAACAACCAGAGGCTGAAGCTCCGCCCCCAGCCTAGGGCTCTCATTCTGGGCTCCACCACTAGATGTCCGTGTGGCCTCTAGAGAGTAATGGCGATAAAGGGTCAGGGATAAGAAGGGTCCCTATCAGTAGGGACCATCAGTAGGTGACCATCCTTGTCCTGATATGGACCAGGGGAATGAGGCCAGGACAGAGGCAGGAGACTGAGACTCTCAGGCAAACAGCTCCCAGGGGTGGGGGAAGTCGGGATGTGCCCTTCACTCAGCCTGTCCCTCTGATCCCCACAGAGCTGAAACCCCCCAAAGGGGAGGTCCTTGAGGCCCTGCAGCCATCCACAGCAGAGCCAACAGTGAGGCCATCTGCACCCCCTGCGGAGCCAGAGGTGCAGGTCTCCGAGTGTGTTGTGTGTCTGGATCGGGAGGTAAGTGGGGTGGCATGGGCCTGGTGGGGTGCAGGGCCTGGCCACGGCCGCAATTACACGCTTATGTGTTTTCTAGCTAGTTCGTTCTAGTTACATAAATAGATGTGTTATGCATTTTTGGAAAATACAGCAAAACAAAAAATACAGGAAGTAGAGGTAACCCATGGCCCCATGACCTAACCATGCTCAGCACTAACATCTTCTGTGTCTTTTCCTCCAGTTTAATGAATACGTTGGGGAATTTTCTTAATTCAACAACACACTTATCAAGACTTTTCGGCCAGGGGTGGTAGTGCAGGGGCGGTAGTACACCTGTAATCCCAGCATCCTAGAGGCAGAAGCAGGAGGATCACTGTGAGTTCGAGGCCAGCTTGGGCTACATAGTGAGTTTGAGGCCAACCTGAGCTGCACAGTGAGACCTTGTCTTGCCTGGGGCTGGTGAGATAGCTCAGTGGACTAAAGCACCCACTTAGGCAAGTGTAGGGACAGCGGTTGGATCCCTGGCACCACCTGCCATCCCAGCCCCAACCCGCCCAGAGTGGACTGAGCTGGCCAGAGTCCAGGCATGGTGGCGCATACCTGTAACCTCAGTGTTTGGGAGGCAGGAAGCAGGAGGTGTGAGACCCTGTAACAACCAAATACATTAAAAAATACAGAAATAAGTGAAGAGATTATTAAAAGTTGTGCAAAATGAACACATACCACAAAAGGTAACCATAGCAATATAGAAATTACAAGTCCTACCTTGCCTCCACCCTGGGAGCACTTAGAAAATTAGGGTAGTGGCAGCTTGATCATTCTCCAGTCTTTCAGGGACATGGGACTGCTGTGTGCCGAGGGACCAGCTGCTGTGCCCTGAGCCAGGCCCCTGCTCCCTTGAATAGCTGGGAGCACGTCCCTGATAGCTTCCCATGGGAGGGAATACACCAGCCAGCCTTCCCAGCCCAGCCCAGCAGGCAGAGGCATTTGACAGTAGCACTTCAGGGTCTGGGCGGGCGCCTGCGCTGCACAAATCACAAGCTAGCTGTGGGTCCACAGCTCTTGCTTGCCTGATGTGGTCAAGGCCCTGGGTTCCGTCCCCAGCACAGAAGAAAGTCAGGGTGGGGTTTTGCTGCTTAATCCCAGCTTGAAAGAAGAAAGGGCTTGGGGGTGTGCACCGGCAGGAAGACTGTAAATTCAGTCTTAGCCTGGGCAATTCAGCAAGTTAGCGAGACCCTGTCTCAAAATTTATTAATTTTTTTTTTTTAATCTTATTGGGCTGGGGAAATGGCTCAGTGGAATAAACACTTCCCTGGAAAGCACGAAGGTCTGAGTTCAATCCCCAGTTCCACCAAAAAAAACCAAAAAAACTTACTTATTTGGCACAAGGTCTCGCTACACAGCTCAGACTCCTAGTGATTCTCCTGTCTCAGACTCCTCCAGCGCTGGGAAGACAGTGTTGAGCCATCACGCCAAAGTTTAGTGTCTGGCTCGGTGTGGGGCCAACATGGATCAAACTGGGGATCAAACCTACATCCTTGCACTTGCCAGGCAGGTACTTAAGACTGCTGAGTTATTTCCCCAGCCCCAAAATTAATTTTTTTAAAAAGGGCTTAGAATGTAGCTCAGTTTGAAGCCTCTAAATTCAATTGCCAGAACCAGGACAAAAGAGAGAGAGAGAGAGTGAGAGAGAGAGAACTAAAAAAGGAAGGAAAGGAAGGGGAGGGAATTTGTAAAGTTGGGGATAATGGATATTTGTGCATTGTTTACACAGCACAGAGAAATCGGCACAGAACTGTATGCACTGTGATGTTTGCCTCCTAGTACTGTTCCGTCAGATTTGTTTTTTTATGTCACGAATCAAACTCAGGACCTTGCACTTGCCAGACAGGTGCTTATGCCACTCAACTATGTCCCTGACCCTCCACCAGATTTTTAACACAAATAGCACAGGGCCTGGCTCAGCCGTGGCTCTGGGAGAGCCGGCTGGGGGCCCACGCGCTGCGCTGTCACTTCCGTGCAGGCCCAGACCATCTTCCTCCCCTGTGGCCACGTCTGCTGCTGCCAGCAGTGCTGCCAGCCCCTGCGCACCTGCCCACTGTGCCGCCAGGACATCACCCAGAGCCTCCGGATCTACCACAGCAGCTGAGCGCAGGCAGCGCCCACATCTGCCAGGCCGGTCCCTGGGCCTCTCCCTGCCTCGCACATCCAGACCAGGCGGGGGCGCCCCAACCCCATTCTGAACACTGGTCAGGAAGTAAGGCAGACAGCTCATGGCAGCAGGGCAGAGTCTAGGTGTGGAGTGTGCCTTGCTGTCCCCACACCCTCAGGGACACCCCCGGGAGGAGCAAGCTGCGTGGGCCTGGCCCCAGCCTCCCCTCTGCTGCTCTTGCACGTGCCCCGCCCACTCTACATCTATGCCCCCACCCACACAGCTGGACCCAGAGCAGGAATGTCAATAAATAAATGTCAATAAAGCTGCGTGGGCCTGGCCCCAGCCTCCCCTCTGCTGCTCTTGCACGTGCCTTCCCTGGCTCATCTGGGCGTCCCCCAGGGTCGGGAGGGCAAAAGACGGAAGGCAGAGCCACTCTGGAATGGCTTTCCAGGTGGGGAGACAGGACCTGGACAGCCAGAGCCAGGGGTGGCAGTGGCCCCTGATCCACAGCTAGAGTGCCCTGTGGACCCAGGCTGCATCTGCATTGTCTTCCTAGGCAGGTGAGCTGAGGCCGAGATGGGCAAATGCCCAGACCTTGGAACGGATGTGGCAGGGTGGACTTGGAGCCTGCATGTGGTGTCCGTGGGTTGCTGCAGAGTCCCAGTGGTTTAGCATACCTGTGCTTGAGAGGTGCAGGTGTGTGTTTGCAAGTAACCAGGCCTGTTTCCCACATGTACAGCAAGGGACCCTCTGGCTCGCGACCACCAGGAGGCACTCAGTGGTCCCTTGAGATGCAGGGTCCTTAGGGATGTAGGAGGAGGTGGGTTCTGTGGCCCTCTCCCCTCTTCACTGGAACCATTATTCCTACAATGCTAAAGAGGTCGGGTGAATGTCCTCCGTGGGGAGTCCTGCTGCCCAGGGCAGAGGCTGGGTGCCTCCTTCCCCCACACTTCTTCCTGGACTGTCTGGCCAAGAGGTGAGACTGAGGCAGGCTAGGCTACTTTGTGGAGTGCAGTGGCCTATGTGTCTCTGCTCCTCACTAGGGAACAAAAACCTTTGCCACCCCTCATGTAGCCGAGGAGCTCCAGAGTAGCAACAGGACACCAAGGGTCCCTGGCCTGGGGCCCCAAGCTGTGTTCTGCACCCAGTGCTGTGAGGGAGGACAGGCTGACCAGGGACACGAGTAGGGACATGTGTTACCACTGACAGTGCACGCGTGACAGGGGCTGCCCCTTGCCCCAGCTGCAGGACTCTAGTATGACCTCAGCCAAGGTGCCCCATGTAGACACAGTAGGTTCTCACCAAACGCCAGCACGGAACCTGATCTGGGAAGAGCTGGCATGGCTGTTTGCATCCAACTTTGAGTAGCACCCAGGACTTTGATCGGCTACAATGGCCCTGCCATATCTGTCACTCAGTGCTGCTAAGCAGCGACCGCCCAGGTTGGGCAAAGGACACCTTCATGAGCAGCAACCACACGCGTAGTCACCTACAGCTCTGATCTGGAATGAGTCCCTTCTCTCTGAGCCTGTCTCTTTCAGTGTGTATGGTACAGGGTCTCAGTATGCAGCTCGGACTTGTACTGATCCTCCTGTTTTCAGCCTCCCCGGCACTTGCATTACAGGTGTGTACCACCATGCCCAGACTCTGTAGCCAGCTCAGCACTTCAGCAAAATGGGGTAAGAACTCAGATCATGGAGTTGGACAGTGTGGTGGTGCATGCCTATAATCCCAGGTCTCAGGAGGCTGAGGCAGGAGGATCCCTGAGTTCAGGGCCAGCCTAGACTACATAGGGAGACCCTGTCTCAAACAGAACTGAGACTGACTCCATGGCTCATGGTCAGGAAACTGTCCTGTCCCATCCTTGGCCAGATGTGTCCCCTTCCCACTCCCGGCCTGCACCTCCACCCCAGTACACACAAACAGCTTTAAATAAAGCATTTATTGATTAGCAGAGGCTTAAACAGTTTGCATAGTATTTGCAATACCATAGCCGGGAAGGCTGACTGAAACCCCCAAGGCACTAGAGAACATCGAAAGAGGTTAGTGATGGGGCACAGGGTCCCTGACCACCAGCTGCTGTCCTGTGGGTCTAAGGCCCCTGCCCTGGGGTGCAGGTCTGGAGCACAGAAGATGCCAAGCCAGGGTACCGGGCCCTGGGTGGATGCTGCCTCAGCTTAACCAAGGTGATTCAGAGGACATCCTCACAGAGGGGCCCAGGACCTTCTTGTTCAGGTGGCTTGGGGCTCAGAGGCAGCAAAGGCCATGCCCCTCCCTCACCCTCAAGAGCCCCATCCAGGTCCCTCAGAGGTGGCAGGAGGTGACACCAAGCCTTGGAGCAACCTGCACACCCAAAACTGTGACCCAACGCATATGGGGCAGGGAGCCCCGAGACCATGCTGGCTCCCAGACCAGCGAGGAGATGGGCAGGGGCTAGGAGTAACAGGTGTGTGCCATGCCCCCAGGGGCCCACTTCCAAAGACTTCCCACTGCCACCTCAGCCCCAAGCCTCCCTCAAACTCTCCCGACCCTCATCCCTCAGACACTCCTTGCCACAGACCAGCACATTCCAGGTCTTTCTCATCCTATCAGAGACTCCTCCCCCATTCCCCTGGGGGCAGGGCCACACCCAGGCCCAGCCTGATGACCCCCCTCTTCAATCCTCTTAGCCCATAGGGCACAGTCCCTGGCTGGGAGGGGCAGGATGGAAATGGGGCCAGGCCCCAGCTTTCTTCACCACCCTGGTCCTGATGTGCCCCCTGCTAAGTCAAGGGTGACTCCAGCCTCCCAGACTTTGGGCAGCAGCACCTGTGCCCATCCATCCTTCTCCCTCGGGAACAGCAACCCACAGGGAGGGAAACGGAGGTGCCAGAAACAGGGCAGGATGGCGGAGGCCCCAGACCCCTCCAGCTGCATTGAGCCCCCAGCACAAAGAGAAAGCCTGGAACCAGACCGTACATCCAAGATCAGCCCACAGACGGGAAGATGGGGAGCAGCCCAGGCTGGGCTGTCCCCAGTAAAGTGACTCAGTTGGCACTGTGTGGGATGTCCCTGTCCAGGGTCCCCTGAGCCTGCTAGTGCCTCGGAGGAAGCAGCTGCTCGGGCTGCTGGTCTAGAACTCCGTCTGTACTCCGGAGCTGTCCTCAGTGGTGGTATGGATAGGAGTATGGCCACTGGGGCTGGACACCTGCTCCCCGGTCTCCTGGTTGGTGGCATTGGGGGGTTCAAGGTCCATAGCCTTCTCAGGTGGGAGATGCTGAGGTGGCGAGCTGGGTGGCGAGCCGGGTGGCGAGGGCATCTCAGGGACAGCCTCAGGCTGGGGGCTGTCCTGGGCCAGGGCCCCATTGAGCAGAGGGCTCTCAGCATGCAGCTCCTGGGACAGCAGGTCACGGATCTTGGTCACACTGTCCGGGGATGCCAGTGATGGCTCGGAGCCCTCCTCCAAGGGCAGCCCTGCCTCTTCGTCCTGGACCACGGACATCACCTGCTTGGCACGCCGGCGCTTCTCGGTTACGGTGGACCCTTCGGGGGCCACAGGGCTGGGGCTGTCCCCACCACTGCTGCCGCTGTCATTATACTCCTGGCCCCAGTCGATGGGCGCACCCTCAGCCAGCAGGTGCAGGTTGGGGTCGCTGTTGTGCAGGACCACGCTGTCCCGGTACAGGTTGTGCTTCCGCTGCACAGCGGCCTCCTTCACGGCTGCGGGCCACACAGTGCATTAGGACGAGTGGCGAGCACCAGGGCTCTGCCTTCTCCCCCTGGGGTGGCCTGGATTATGGCTCCTGTGGCCTAGCGCCCAGGCCGCTAACCACCGTGTCCCCCTGAGCCACCCAGCAAAGCCAAAGACCTAAGGAAGCAGGCACAGAGAGGCAGCTGGCACTGCTGCCTGGGGGCCATGCGGCTATCTGTGGTCTCCACTCAGCCATCTTTTTGGTACAGGCTGGCCACAAACTCAGAAACCCTCCCGCCTTAGCCTCCCAAGTGCTGGGGCTGCAGGTGTGCACCACCACACTTGACTCTTGGGCCTTCCTTTGTCCCTCGGCTGCCACCACCCCACCCTGGCAGCCCCTCACCCTGCAGGATGTCCTTCATGACGGTCTGCAGCACCACCTCCTCGTAAGTGTTCTCTACCAGGAGGAACCTGGCGAAGTCCTCGAAGATCAGCTCCTGGAAGCGGGGCAGCTCCTGTGGGGAGCAGCAGAGGGCGGCAGAGGAACAGCAGGTCAAGGCAGAGTGCCCTGACACCCGCTGGGCCGCGAGGCTGGGGCAGGCCGCTCACCGACTTGCAGGTGGGCGCCAGCTTCTTGAGCAGGAAGGGGATGGCGATTTGCAGCAGCGCCTCCCGGAAGAACCGCTTGCGCACCGTGCTGCTGTCGTAGTCATATTTCTGCAGGGCCCAGGGACACGGGACACTGGCATGCATGGGTGTGCATCACACACACACACAGACACACACACACAGCCCCACAAGCTGCACCCACGCCCACCTTGAGCACCCGTTCCAGGATGCGCTGGATGGACTTGCACAGCTCCTCCCGGGTGGGCCCCTTCCCCAGCTCCTGGTGCAGCAGCGTCTCGAAAGTGTACACCGCATTGTCCATTTGCTGTAGGAACATGTGGGAGCGTGATCCGCTAGAGTGACCACAGCCCCTTCGCATGTGCTGCTGAAGGGGTCCCCAGCCAGCCCCCACCCAGCCTATCAGGGAAGAGTGGGGGGCGCTCTAGGTGCCCTGGCTCAAGCTGGTCACGGGCACAGGAAGGGGCGGGGAACCCAGGTGATAATGACAGGAAGCGCAGAGGTGGGAGGGGCCAGGTGCAGAACACAGCGCGGCCGCTCGGAGGCGGGCGGGACCCACCTCGCGCATGAGGATCTGGGCACGCTGCTTGAACACAGAGGTGCTGGACACATCGAAGCGCTGCTGCAGCCCATCCAACCGCAATGGCTCCATCTTGTCATAGCAGCCCTGCATCTTCAGGGGGTGGTAGGCCAGCTGGGACAGCTTCTCCATGTACTGCGGGCAGCGGGAACACATGGGCCTAAGCTGGGACCACAGACCCACAACCGCCCGGGCCTGCCACCAGCCACCAGGGATGGGCACCTGGGTCGCTGCCAACCCAGAAGCCCAGGACAGGAAGGCAGAGCTGAAGGCAGACCTCACTCCTTCCGCGGCGCTGGGTAACCTGGTGCCAGTCACTCTGCTTCTCTGGGCCTCAGTGTTTTCAGCCCAAAATCAGCAGCTTTTCAAGACATCTAAGGACCTTTGTGTTTCTCAAATTCTATGATTCTTATTGTCTGTGGGCTCCCAGATATAAGTGGAAAGGAGGTGGCTGTGACGTGGGATGGACTCTGTCCCCACCCAACAGCTATGTGGGCATGTAGCCAGCTGTTCCCACATGGAGACTGTGGAATAACGCACATGCCAAGAACCAGGTAACTAAGGAAAAAGGAGGGAAAAGGGCCGTCTGCATTGGTAGGGTACCTGGCTTATGCTTTATTGTTGGTTTTTGGGGTTTTTTGTCTTTTTGAGACAGGGTCTCACTATGCAGTTCAGGCTGGCCTTAAGCTCACTTTGTAGCTCAGGCTGGTCTCGAACTCACAACAATCCTCCTGCCTCAGCCTCCCGAGTGCTGGGATTACAGGCATGCGCCACCACGCCCGGCTATAAGTTTTTGGTTTTTTGAGACAGGGTCTTGCTATATATCACAAGCTGCCTGCCCTGAACTCACTTTTAGCCCAGGCTGGCCTCAAACTTGTAGCAATCATCCTGCCTCAGCCTCCAGAGTCCTGGGGTAGCAGGTCTGCACCTGCACATCCAGGTTGAAGTCTTACATTTTAACTTCCCAGGGAGTTAATGTTCCCTCCTGTACCTAACTGCTGGCTCCCACCAGGACATGGGACAGCTGTCCAGGTCTACCTCTGTGGGATCTTTGCTCCTCCCCTCACCCCCAGTACCACCAGGACCTTCCTACTGAGCTATGTCCCCAGGCCTTTTCTGTATTTTTGTGTTGAGTCAGGGTGTAGCTAAGTTGCCCAGGCTGGGCTCATATTTGCGATGCTCCTGCCTTACCCTCTCTGAGAGCTGGGGGTCCCAGCTTGCTTACAGGTTCTGCCTGGATGGCCTCCCTGCCAGTGCCCCCCAGAAAAGTTGCCCCAGGCTCAGCGCACCTCGCCCAGCTTGTCGATGCCACCCTCGTTGATCACGTTCAGGTTCATGTCGGTGACCTCCTTGAAGAAGACGTCACGCACCTCGGTGAAGCCCTGGCTGGTGGGCACCATGAGGGCCTCCAGGATGGATGGGATGTAGGGCTGGACGTGGTTCCGCACGCACACTTCCGCCTTGGGCAGGATGAACGCTGCGCCCCCAAGAGAGGTCAAGGGGGCTTCCTGCCAGCCAGCAGCACCCAGGGGCACCCAGGGGCACCCCGGGTTCCCCAGGGCCTGATGTCAGAGGTGCGCGAGCTACAGCTACGCTATTTCTACAGAAAGCCACTGCCACTGGCTACCTTCCCCACAACAAAGAGTGCAAAGGAAGAGTTGGCAAAGATAACAACCCCATGAGGTAGAAAACCCCCAGGGGATTCCGAGATCTGACCTAAGGTTGTTTCTGATACTAATGGGAAGAAACTAAGAAAACTGTTGGAAAGAGGATGGAGCCCATGAGTAGAAGTACAGCACTTCCCGGCACACACAGGGTTGGGTATTTGTTTCGTTTTGGAGACAGGGTCTCACTATGCAGCTCATGCTGACCTTGAACTCACTGCATATCAAGCCAGGCTGGCCGGGAACTCACAGCTATGTTTCTGCCTCAGCCTCCTGAGTGCTGGGATCACAGGCGTGCGCCACACACCTGGCCTTGATTCTGATGTTCAAAAATTATCAAGCACAGGCAGCAAGCAGAACGGAAGCTTGCCAGGATGCCCACCTCGGATCTTGCTGGCCAGGTGCTCCTTGGAGGTGATGATCTGGTCCATGTCTGTGCGGATGGTCGCCTCCATGGCAGGCCGGGCCCGCTGCAGCCTGGACAGTGTCTCCTCGAAGAGCACCTTGACCTGCTCATACACTAGGCGGTATGCGGAGTCCGAGATCTGCGGGGGCAGGGCTGTCACATGGGGGCAAGGGCCAGGTCCCCATCCCAGTCCCACCGGGGTCGCAGCCCACCTGGATCCACTGTCGCTGCCGCTCCTGCAGCTTCCCCCGAAGCCGCGGTGCGAGCTCCGCCTTCAGCTCAGGGCCAAGCTCCTCCATCACCAGGTTGCTCAGGATCTAGGACCAAGAGGCCCACGCTAGGTTCGCAGGAGGCCAGAGGCCGGCTTCTCTCTGTATCCTGCCCAGGCCCCTCCAGCCCCTCTCCTCTGCCTTGGCCCTGCAGTTCCCAGTACCCCAGGGTGGCAGGTTCACCTGCCTGAGGCCCAGCCACAGGCCCTTTGCACACTCCATGCCCTGCCATTCCAGCTGCTGTGTCTGTGCGTGTGTGTTGTATTTCTTTTTTTTTTTCCTCTTTTTTTTTTTTTTTGGCAGAACCGGGGATTGAACTCAGGGCCTTGCGCTTGCCTGGGAAGCACTTATTCCACTGAGCCATCTCCCTGGCCCCTGTATTGTATTTCTTTTTTAAACTTGATTTGATACAGGGTCTCACTGTATAGATCAGGCGAGCCTCGTGTTGATCCTCTGGCCTCAGCCTCCCAAGTGCTGAGATTGTAGGTGTGCACCACCACACTGAGCTTGAACATCAGTGACTCCTCAGAGTCAGAGAGCTGCCCAGGGCCAGGGCTCGGCTCATGAGTACACAACTCGGCGTGGCCCAGCGCTGGCCCTGCCCGCCCTGCTCCCCTGCGAGCTCATCACCCCCAGCCATCTGCTGCCCTGCTGCCGTGCCTCACCTGCACCTCATTCCCGCACAGCATCTCCCAGGTGCCGTACAGCTCCTTGGCCTGGCGGTACATGCGGACGGCGTCCGTGAAGGCCGGGCCCTCCACCTTGGAGTCCTCTGGGATACCTGGCCCACAGGGAGGGAGGGAGAGAGGTCAGCTGCCGAGCAGGCCTCGGCTGGCCCCGTGCACACCCCACGGACCACAGCAGCGGTGGCCCTGCAAGCCTACTCCTCCAGACCCAGCACACAGCCCTGGCACCTGGATGAGAAGCGACACAGGCGCCCCTAAAATCAACCTGGCTTTCTGCAGGAATGACGACTCGAGCCTGGCTTCTCCTGCCCTCTTGGGGGCTCCCTTGGCCACAGCAGAGGCAGGCGGGAGCTCAGGGAGGTCTGGACCCTGGCAGAGCCTTCTTTTCCTTCATTTGTTTTTGACTGTTTTGGTACTGGGGCTTGACCCCAGGGCTGCCCACTGATCTGTCTTTTAATTTATTTTGATTTTTTTTGGCGGAACCCAAAAAAGCCCCTTCCCCAGCCTTCTTAAAACTGTATTTTCAGGGGCCGGGGAGATGGCTCAGAGTAAGTGCTTCCCTGGCAAGCACCAGGGTCTGAGTTCAATCCCCAGTTTCAAGAAAAAAAAAAAAAAAAAAAAAAACCTGTATTCTCTGTTTGAAACAAAACCTCATGGAGTTGCCTAAACTGGGATTGAATCTGTAATTCTCCTGCTCAGCCTCACAGAGGCAGAGACCCCGGCCTGACACTTGCTGCTGGGAACCCCGGAGGGCGCTGCCAGCTCGGGGGCTGTCTTGTCCTGGTGACCATGTCAGCAACTGACACAGAAGCTAGAACTTTACTGAAGAGTACGTGCACCAGGTGTGGTGGTGCACACTAGAATCCCAGCGCTTGGGAGGCTGAGGGAAGATTGACGGCCTTGGGCTCAAGGCCAACCTGGACTACACAGTGAGGCCCTGCCTCAAAAAAACACAATAAAAAATCTAAAAGGTGCTGGAAGCGTACGTAGCTCACCAGGCGAATTTGGGCCTAGCATCAGGCCCTGGGTTGCATCCCCAGCACAGAGATTTTAAAAAGGAAGGCTTTTACTGATAATGACTAGAAAAAAGCCCTTCCTGTCATCACTGGTGGCCTGTGTTGCAGGAGCTGTGAGTGAGGCGTGGACCCCAGACCCAGAGCCAAGGAGGCCGTGACAGGAAATTACAAAACCTGCCTGGGACGGGCAGCTCCCTGGCTGTGCCTGACCATGCTGTCCCCAGAGCCCGGGAAGGGAAGCAGCAGTGGTGCCAGCCCCGTCCCAGGTGAGTCCCCACAGGGAGAAAGCCCCTATCGGGAGGGAGGGTCACGGCAGAGCTACAAGATGGGGAGACCAAGGCCCCACGCCATCCAGCACTGAAGCAGGTGGGACATCAGGATCAGAGCAAGACTACCCGGCAGCACACAGGTCTGACAGGTCAGAGTCGCCCCTCCAGGCACACGTGGGGGAAGCCCTGTCTGTATTTATTTGGTTTCTGAGACAAGATCCTAATACATACTTCAGGCTGGCCTCAAAGGCCCAGCGACACTCCTGCCTCAGCCAGCTGAGATTACAGGGGTGCACCATCACACCCCACACCCCAATCTCAGCTCACCATAATGGAACATAATGCAGACAGACACCAGGCTAAGCCCAGTCAGACTCAACTGGTCCTTAGCGATGGGGAAAATCAGGCTCTGTCTCTCTCCCTCTCTGTTCTGGGGACTGCACCAGGGACACTATTCCACCACTGAGCCACATGCCTGGCCCTTTCCAACTTCCCTTAGAGGTATACCCCTGCCAGGATGCCCGGACTGGCCTCAACCCTGTGATCCTCCTGCTTCAACCTCCGGAGCGGCTGAGGTTACAAGTGCGCACACACTATGCACCGCTACAGGGGGGAATTGTTTGAAACAGCAAACGTGTGTAGCTGGGTCCAAAGCTACACCTGCAGTCCCAGTTATGGGCAGGGGTGGGGGGCTGACGCAGGAGATGGAAGGACCCAGAAACCTGGGCACAAAGAGATCCAATCTCAACAAGTAAATATGAGATCCAATCTCAAGTAAAATAATCAAGCCCCAGGTGCTCACAGAGCTGAAGTGCCAATATCCCCTCTCTAGTCTCCAGACTGAAAGTTAAATGTGTCCCGTAAACTGCCGCAGCTCTGATATTGCAGCCCCTAGGTGAGACTCCACCCCTCAACTTGGCTAACGAAGAAACCAGAAACCCTGGCTCAGAGAGGGTGGGTCAACGGCTTCCAGACGCACAGCTGGAGAATGGCTGAACCAGGGCTCATACCCAAGACCGGGCAGGTCTGGCCAGCCCAGGAGACCTCGTGAGAAAGTAAGTTCGGCAGCAGGCAGGAGGGGGATCAGGCAGCCGGAAGAGGCCGGACCCCTCCACGCCCCCACGAGCACCCAGGCCCCGCGCAGGAGCCCAGCCAGTCCCTCTTCCAGACCCTCTAGCCTGCCTCCCACCGCCCCCTACGGCCCCAGGAATGCAGGATGCAAGGCCTGGGCGGAGCTGGCGGCCACCCAGCTGGGCTCCCTCCCACCACCCCCACTTCCTGGCCGCCCCAGGAGCAAGCAGTTCCAGCTTCACACATTCCAGGCCCAGGTTCTCACGCCTCCCCCTCGGAAACCAGCTTGTCTGCTCCGCCCTGGACGGATGTCCCAGCCCAGAAGACCCTTCCCTCCCCGCCCAGCAGTGGCTTCCAGCCCCGTCCCCTGCAGCACCCCGGACCCCAGGGCACCCCAGGCCTCCCAGAACCAGAACCAGAACCCGTCATCCACTCGGGGTGCGCAGGTGGCTTCCGCCCACCTGGTCCCATCTCCACGCCTTCATCACCAGGCCTGGGGTTCCCCAACCCACCAGTCCAGGTCTGCAGCCGCCGCCTTAAAAACAGGGCTTGGGTGGGGGAGGGAGGAGGGCACCAGGCCAGGGAGCAGAGCCCCAGCCCCAGCCCCAGGGACCTGGGAACAGGAGGCCTTTTGTGGGCTGTAGGGCAGGGCAGCACCCAGTCCAGGTGGCAGGGGTTGGCCCCGTGGAGACTGGCAGATCCCAGCTAGGCAGAGGCAGAGCTGGAGAGGTGGGGTGAGCTGGCTTCCACCGGGATGCCCACACCACCCGTCTCGGTGGGGGGAGCTGTGCTGGAGGCAGAGGTGAGGGCTGGCGCAGGGATTGCTCTCTACCTTCCTGAGGCCAGGTATGGGCAGAAGGACCCCTGGGCAGGTCCTCCAAGCCTTCCCTGGCCCCGAGTTACGAGGGAAAAATACAGTGAATGTGTACATTAAAAAAAAAATGTATCAGAAAAAAACATGCCACGAACCCTCTCAAAACACTTCCCCTCACTTTGAAGACGATCTATCCTTGCACTTCCTTTTTTTTTTTTTTTTTAACATACTTGGTATAGGGACTCACTACACAGCCGCCACTTGGATGCGTAGTGATCCTCCTGTTTGTGTCTTCTCCAGTGCCACCATGCACCATACACCTGGCCTCTGGCTGCTATTTGGCTGGCCCTCTTTCTTTTTTTTTTTGTCTTTTTTTGAGACAGGGTCTCACTGTGCAGTTCAGGCTGGCCTTAAGCTCACTTTGTAGCTCAGGCTGGTCTCGAACTCACAACAATCCTCCTGCCTCAGCCTCCCTAGTGCTGGGATTACAGGCATGCGCCACCACGCCCGGCTTCTTTTTTTTTTTGATAGGGCTCATTATGTAGCCCAGGCTGGGCTCAAACTCAGAGATCCTCTGCCTCAGTGCTGGATCTGGTGAATAAGGCAGACCAGGACACACTACCACACTCTTCAAACCTGCCTTTCTGTTAGGGCCATCAGGAGCACCATTCACCTATTTTTTCTCTTTTTTTTTTTTTTTCAAATCACACTTCATTAAGACACAAACAAGGACTTCCAGAAGTGCTTCAGAAAGTGGCAAGAACAGTGGGATGAGTACGGTCAAAGCAAGTGGGAGGATTCTGTGGGAGGTTTGTAGCAATGTGTTTTTTTCCTGTAATTTTTTTTTTTTTTTTTCAGTATGGGGGATTGAACTCAGGACCTTGAGCTTGCCAGGCAAGCACTTATTCTGCTGAGCTATCTCCCTGGCTCATACGTGTAATAAATTTTTAATTTTTTTTTTTTTTTCAGAACCGGGGATTGAACTTAGGTCCTTGGGCTTGCCAGGGAAGCGCTTACTCCACTGAGCCATCTCCCGGCCCTTTTTATTATTTATTTATTTATTTATTTATTTATTTATTTATTTATTTATTTTTTGTAATAAATTTTTAAAATTTAAACTTCACCATCTTCTCCATTACCCATGACTGTTCATCCTAGTCTCAGAGAACCTGTCCCAACCATCCCGAGGGACCCTGCCCAGGCCCCTGGCCAGCATCTTCCCCAGCAAAGGCACAGGGCTCCCAGGGAGGCCCCCCTTAGCCCCCAGCACGGCTGTGGCTCATCACCCTGCCGTCTGCCTCACACTGGCCCCCAGGCCCGCTCCTCCGCACAAGGGCAGCTCCCTTGCTGTACCTCCGTCTGAACGGCTGAGCAGGAGACACGCACTGGACTCTACAGGCGTTCCCAGGCAACAGGAAATGCTATAATAGGAAAAGTCTTTACCCAGCAGGGAGCAGACTCTCCCTGTGAGTCCTAGCACACCCCTGAGGCATACAAAGACTCTTAGCCCTAATTTACAGTAGCCCCAAGATGGAAGTCAATTTAAAATCGCATTTCGAGAATGTAGCACAATCAAGATTGTGATTTTGGGGGCTGGAGAGATGACTCTGGAACAAGCGCTTCCCTGTCAACTGCAAGGGCCTGAGTTCAAACCCCGGTGCCACCAAAAAAAGAATAAAGATTGTGATTTTGTGTGCCAGGGCCCAAGGATTGAACCACCACACCCTTCTGTGAACAGTCATCTAATCTCTCCTGGGCAACAGAAGTATCTTCATGAGGGAAAAAGATTAACTGGGTTGATCATCCACCCAATTTCTTATAGAAGGGAAAATGTGTCACCGCATGGCACTGCTCTCCCCCCCACCCTCCAGCCCCCGCCCGCCCCCACCGCTGGTAGCTCACCGTTGTTGCAGTGCCGCACGCAGTCCTGCACCACGGCCTGCCACTTGTCCTGCTCAGCTTCCGTCATCATGCAGAAGTAGTAGTGTCGCGCATGAGGGTGCCACAGGATCAGGGGGAACTGCGTGGGGCACTTGAAGATGGGGGCGCTGCCCGATTTCGACGTGGTCCCTGTGGAGACAGCGCCTTGAGCAGCTATCCGCTGCAGCGTCTCTGGTCAGAGGATGGCAATGTTGCTGCAGACAGGGTAGACTTTCTTTTTTTTTTTTTCCTTCCTCTTATTTTTTTTATTGAGACAAGTTCTCACTGATAGTCCAGGCTGGCCTTGAGCCATGACCCTTCTGCCTCAGCCTCCCGAGTGCTGAGATTATAAGCATGTACCACCACATGCAACATGCAGCAGCCTTCTTGTCCTCCACAGCCCAGATAAAGGAACCTCAGAATCTGGCATCCTGGGGCCGGGGAGATGGCTCAGTGGAATAAGCACCTCCCTGGCAAGCGCAAAGGTCTAAGTTCAATCCCCGGTTCTGCCAACAAAAAAAAAAAAAAAAGAATCTGGCATCCATGCTGACCCCCTCGCTAGAGCTGCAGGAGGGTACACCTCCCTCGTGGGTAATTCAAACTCGTGTGTTGAGCACAAGCGACCAATAGAACCTTCAGGTTCAAAGGCCAAGCACTGCCAGCTTGAGTTTCCCTTCAGATTTCTGCAGCAGAGGCCAGAGCATGGCTTAAATGACCAAGTAGGGAGGGAAGTGTGTGGGGAAAGGAATTTATTTCTATTTGATCCTCATGGATATGCGAGACACTTGGTCCTCAGCTGTGCCCTGTTCCTGTGGTTAACGATAGGTCAACCTGGGCTGGCCTTGGGGCACCCAGCGCTTCTTGAGTGTGTGTCACATGCCAAGGTCTCTCTTTTCTCAGCCTGTACCCTGCAAATGCTTTGAAGGTGAGGATCGGAGGGGAAGATGACGGGCCCACACAGGCCCGCGGAGACAGGGCCAGGCCTGCCCCTTGCAGGCCAGCTTGACCCCTTGGTGCCTTGGTAGGGCGTGGAGAAGAAACAGGACACCTGCAGCACCAGCTCCTAGCAACCTGGCATGGACATGTGGTTTACCAATCATCTCAGCAGGGTCACTGGCAGAATCTCTTCTCTGGGGCAGCACTCAAGAATTCAGCTGGTAGGGCCGGGGAGACAGCTCAGTAGAATAATCACTTGCCTGGCAAGCACAGGGTCCTGAGTTCAATCCCCAGTTCCACCCCAAAAAAAAAAAAAAAAAAAAGGGAGATAGGGAGACCCCCATTCCACAGCGATGGAGCAGAAGGCTAGGCACCAGCTGAACCCAGACAAGAGCCCACACGGGTCCAGGTCGAACCTAGTGTGGCCTTGGGAGAAGTGCACCTCTCGGGTCCAGGGCACCACTCCCCTTTGGAGCTCAGACTACTAGAGGGCAACCTGTAGCAATGAGCCTGAGCCACTCTGCCCCTGGCCACCTCCTGAGGCCTGTGCAGAGCGCCAGCCTGGGGTTCCAGGGCTCTTTACCTGGCAAGGAGTTGCCAACCAGCTCCAGGTACTGGTCCAGGGAGGTGAGGACTTTGTAGCCTGCGCTGTTGATGACGGCGCGTGGTGGGACCTGCCTCTCGTAGGCCTGGGGAGGGCAGGAGAGTAAGTCCCGAGTCACAGGTATGCCGAGCCCAAACCCCAGCTCCAGCTCCAGCTCCAGGGCCCAAGGTGGGGCAGAGGAGGGGAAGGAAGAAAAAGAGGGGAGGAATAGGAAGAGTCCCTCATGGTGAGCGGAGGGAGGCAGTGTAGCGACCTCTGCATGCTCCACAGCGCAGCGCAGGCCCAGGCACTATGAGCTCTGCTAAGGCATTCATCGCCGTCTGCACCGCCCTCTGGGCCTAACATGCTTCATTTCACACAACCCTAATGATCCAAGAGGTGGATCAGCCACAACTAGGAAGGCTGCTACCTGCCGCCAGAACTAGGGTCTCTGACTATGGAATGTGGTCCTCCCCTACGTCGTTAGGTTCTAAGCAGCCCACAGTCTTCTCTGCAAGAGAGTTCGGTCAGGAGACCTCTGCTACAGGAATACAGAGACAAGTACTTCTGATGTAATGACTCCTATAGCAGGGGTGCCATGCTCCTCCAGACCACCAGATGTCACTATAGGACAGCCATGGGCAGGGTAGTAGTGCGGTCTCTCCCTTTGACCTAGCTCTAGAACCTGATACTGGGAACAAAACCCAGGGCCTTCACACCGAGCTACATTTTCAGAGACAAGGCCTTGCTAAAGCCAGGCAGATGGTTCAGTGGAATAAGCACTTCCCTGGCAAGCACAAGGGTCTGAGTTCAATCCCTGGTTCTGCCAAAAAAAAAAACCTGTGTTTCTTGGGCTTGAATTTATGATCGTGCACCTCAGTCCCCTAGGGTGCAGAAATTAGAGGCTTGTGCCACCTGCCCATTAGAAATCCAAATTTATTTATTTTTATTTATTTATTTATTTATTTGTGATGTAGTTCAGTCTGCCCTTGAACTCAATATGCAGCCCAGGCTGGACTGGAATTTTCAGCAATCCTCCTGCCTCAGCCTCCTGAGTATTGGCATTATAGGCATATACTACCACACCTGGTTAGA
Source organism: Ctenomys sociabilis (assembly GCA_004027165.1). Lineage (NCBI taxonomy): Eukaryota > Metazoa > Chordata > Mammalia > Rodentia > Ctenomyidae > Ctenomys > Ctenomys sociabilis. The sequence goes on from PVKA01000723.1 coordinate 132,221, forward strand.
AATTGTTGACCCTACCTCAGACCTCAATCAAATTCTGGGGGTCAGGCCAGCACCCGCTTTTTCTCAAGCCCTCCAGCAAACTCGGAGGCATGCTGTCATGTAAAAACCACTTCCCTGAGGACTCAGTGTTGACCTGATTCCTCAAGAATTCACCAGTCCAGAACAAGGAAGACAGGCCTGTTTTGGGCTGCTCAGGAGAAACGTCTGGTAGATGCAATCGGGTCTGTGGGCTTTGAAAGAGCCCGAAGCAACAAGGCAGGGAGGGCCAGCTGGGGCCAGGGAGAGCTCTGCCTGCCTGCGCAACGAGAACAGGAACAGGATGACTGCCCGGGGTGCAGGAGGGTGTGGGAAGAGGGGTAACCAGGACAAGGCAGAGCCAGAGCTCGGCAAGCTGCAGCGCCCAGGGCCGGCGGGTCCTCACCACTTTGTTCTCGTACAGCACCAGCCCATAGTTGTGGGGCACCAGGCTGAAACGGTTCCTCCACTTCTTGCTGTCCTCCTGGTACTGGAAGAGGTTCCCGGAGAAGATGATACGCTCGTCCAGGGGCACCTGCAGTGGATCGGGCAACAGTGCAGAGTCCCTCAGGCCACAGTGGCTCCTGCCAGGCCTGGCCCAGGGCAGGCGCAGCCGTCCACCTCTGCCACCTTGGAGTAAGGCAGTCACCGTGGCCCCCAGGCCAGCCCTGGGCTGCAGCTTCCCATCAGAACGATGAAAACTTGAACAAGGTGTCGCCTGGGGCCTCCCCAACCCCCACAGCGCACCGCGTGGCCTTGCTGAACTTGGGAGGCGGGACAGGGAGCCTCGGTCACGGGTGTCTCGTGTTGACCTGCGTCCCAGCAGCAAGTGACCTGAGGGCTTCCCAAGCCCTGGCTCACAGGGTGACCATGGGGGCTGCCTCTGCACTTCTTAGAACCTCAGTTTTCCTCATCTGCAGAATAGGAGCAGGCAGCACAGTTACTGAAAGTCACTGTGACCCACGCTGGGATGAGTTCAGGTCTGCACAAATGTCACCCCGTTCTGGACTGATTTGGGGCTGAGGCCAAATGGACTTTAAGAGGAGCTACAGAAGCCAAGATGGGGAGGAGGGAGGAGGAGGAAGATGGAGCTGGGTGTGGTCTGTAATCCCAGCTCTTGGGAGGCTGAGGCAGGAGGATTGTTGTGTATTCAAGGCCAGCCTGAACTGCATAGAGAGACCCTGTCTCAAAAAGACCAAAAGGAAAGAAAAAGGGACTGGGAGATAGCTCAGTGGCACAGCACCTGCCTGGCAAGTACAAGATCCTGAGTTCGATACTTGGTACCAAAAAACAAAAAGCAAAGCAAAAGCCAGGGTGGGACAGGGACACACACACACTACTACAGGCAGGCTACTGTTCTGTTCCTTGCCAATCTGTCTGTATTATGATAAATTCAGGGCCATTTGCAAAATGAAATTTTTTTTTTTCAGGTACAGGGATTAAACCAGGGCCTTCACTCTGTGCTACACCACAGCCCTTTATTTCTTAAGTTGGAGACAGGGTTTTGCTAAGCTATCAGACTTCCTAGGCTGGCCTTGAACTTGCCTCCTCTTGCCTCAGCATCCCAGAATACTGGGTGTTGTCTAGATATCCCCCAAGACCTCCGCAGTCACAGGTGAAGCTTTTCAGCAGGGCAAGGATGGACAGTGAGGCTGGAGTAAGGGTGTGTGATTACCAAAGTCGCCCACGACCTGCTCTGGCATAGCTCTGGGTAGGAGTAAGGGTGCCCCACCCAGAGCGTGAGCGCCACGAGTGTAACCGCATACAATACAAAGGGACAGAAAGACTGTGACCCTTATCCCTTGCTGCTGCTGCTGGTTGCTGGCTGCTGGCTACATGTAGCTCACTCCCCTGCCTGCTTTGAGCGATTCTCCTCTGCGGAGCCCCTCTGCCATGCCACCCTGCCTTGGAGCCAGTGCACCCAGACTGAAACCTCTACGAACTGGGAGCCAAGCACACCTCCTTTCCTTTAACTTTGGGTGTTAGGTATTTTGTTACAACGATGAGAAAAGTAACCAAGACAATGGAATTACAAGCATGTGTCACCCTCCAGCTGCTTGCACAGAAAGAAACGGGAGGGTGGGCAGTGTTGAGAAACGGTCTTGATATGTAATTCAGGCTGGCCTTTTTTTTTTTTTTTTTTTTTTTTTTTTGTCTTTTTTGAGACAGGGTCTCATTGTGCAGTTCAGGCTGGCCTTGAGCTCACTTTGTAGCTCAGGCTGGTCTCGAACTCACAACAATCCTCCTGCCTCAGCCTCCCGAGTGCTGGGATTACAGGCATGCGCCACCACGCCCGGCTAGGCTGGCCTTGAACTTGCTATGTTGTCCAGGCTGGCCTTGAATTTGAGGCAATCCTTCTGCCTCAGCCTCCCAAGTGCTGGGATTACAGGTATGTGCCACCACACCTGATTGAAAAAGGGCTGGAGAGATAGCTCAGTAGAATAAGCACTTGCCTGGCAAGCACAGGATCCTGAGTTCAATCCCCCAGACAAGGAAAAAAAAATTTTTCTGGAACTCTCAGTAAATGGAAAAATTACTATTTTAACTGTGCCCACATTTTCTTGGCTTCCTTGCTCCACGCCCAACCCTGCCTGCCTTTCTGGCACCTGGATGGCCTTCAGACTCCCTTCTCCTCCGACTCCCCACTGTTGCTTCTCAGGGAAACGGGAAACACTCCTGGAATAACGTGTGCAAACAATAGGCCAAAGCTTCCTACCAGGATGAAAATATTTACAGGATCACAAAGGCTGCCCCCCCACGGTGGCCGTAGGGGCTTTGCCCAAGCCACAAAACCTTGGCTCCACGTCCTATGTTTACAGTACCCACACCCAGGCCTCTAATCCCTGCTTTTTCTAGAAAGAACGACCAGCCAGGCATGGTGGTGCACATCTGTAATCCCAGCGCTTGGGAGGCTGAGGTAGATTGCCAGAGTTCAAGGTCAACCTGGACTACAAAGCAACCCCGTCTCAAGAAAACAAAGCAATTTTATTTAATCTTCCAAAAAGCCAACTACTCAATTCGCCAGTTCTTTGTATTGTTCTCTCAGTCTCCGTTACATTAATTTCTGCTCTGATCTTTTATCATGTTCTCCCACCTCAGAGCTTTGGGCTTAACTTGTTCTTACTCTAGAAAGTTGAGGTCCAACATCAGGTCGCTTATTTGAGCACACTGCTCTCCTGATAAGGGCACTCTCACCGTCATAAATGTCTCACACAGGACTGCTTTCACTGTGGCCCACACATTCTGTATGTTCTGTTTTGGCACTGCTGTTTAATTGCAGAAACCATGTAATTTCTTCTTCTTTTAATGTATTTAGTACAGGGCCTACAAAGTCTCATTATACAGATCGGACTTGTAGTGATTCTCCTGTTTCCAGCCTCCCAAGAGCCGGGATTACAGGCATGTGCCACCATGCCTAGTCTCAACCGCAGTCTCGGAGCACCTGTGGGGCAGGGCCCCGCATGGCACCGGGGATCGAACCCGGCCGCTGCGCTCCGCCTAAGCTGGTACTTTAGTCTGCTGACTATCTGGCAGGCCCTTAATTTCTTCTTTAATTTCATCTGTGACCCGTTGGTTGTTTGGGTGGGTGTTATCCAATCTCCATGTAGTTATGAAATTCTTGGGGTTTCTTTTGCCACCAATTTCCAATTTCACTGCACTACGGTCTGATAATACGCACGGGTAAGTTCAGCTGCTTTGCATTCCCTGAAGCACGTTCCACGAGCTAGTACGTGGCCTGTTGTGGAACACATCCCTCGTGCAGCTGAGAAGAGTGTGCATGTGATGCTGTGGGAGGGAACACTGTCAACACCCACCACGTCCACTGGTTCGCAGGTTTGGTCCAGTTCTGCTATCTCTTTGTTCATGGTCTAGTTGATGCATTTGTGACAATGGGATACTGAGATCCCCCCATTACAACTGTGTTAGTGCTTACTTGACTATGTCCATTAATATTTGCACTACAGGAGCCAGGGAGATGGCTCAGTGGAATAAGTGCTTCCCTGGCAAGTGCAAGGGCCTGAGTTCAGTTCCCAATACAAAGAAAGAATACTGATAAACTTAATTTTTTCTCTCTTTGTGTATTGATTTTTTAAAAACAGAACAAAAAATAGTAAAAAAAAAAAATTAGAAACACTAATTTCACTAAATAAAATCATGGTAATTTGAAGCTTTATTTATTTATTTATTTATTTTGCAGAACCAAGGATTGAACTTAGGCCCTTGTGAATTATTTTTTTTTTAAAGTAGAGAAAAAAAAAACAATGAGCTGGCGAGATGGTTCAGTGGACTAAAGCACCTGCTTATGCAAGCTTACACAAGCGCAGGGACCGTGGTTTGATCCCCAGCACCACATGCCGCGCCAGCCCCACCCCCGGGCTTGCTGAGTCGGCCAGAGTCTGGGTGTGCTGGCGCAGGCCTACCATCCCAGCTCTGGGGAGGCTGAAAACAGGAGGATCGCCAGGAGTCAGAGCTGAGTAGTAAGACCCTTCAACAGCCAAGTAAATAAAGGAAAAAGAAAAGAAAACCCAACAAACAAAATGACCAGAGTCCTCCTCCTACCCTAACAGGTCCTGGCCAGCCCCAGCCGGGCTCTCTGGTTCCTGAGCCCCACACCAGTGCAGGGCGGTCCCGGGGAGGCTGTGAGCTGAGCTATCCTTCCCAGTCCACTACACACAGGCAAGCTCTCCTGGCGGCCAATGTGGTGTACCTTTCAGACTTACTAGTTTTGGTGGAGGAGTTTGGTGCTGGGGATCGAACTCAGGACTATCACTTGCCAGTCTGGTGCTTATGTCATTGAGCTGTCTCCTTGGCCCTAGACTTTCAAATGACAGCGCCGTGTCTCCAATGGCAAGCCCACAGGAGGGGGCGGGCAGGAGTGAGCAGAACCAAAGCCCAAGGGACCTTGCAGAGCCGAGGGTCCCTGCAGACACGCGCTCCCCAGCCACCCTGCCACCCACCCCAGGAGCCAAGTAGATACTCCCACTCCGCCTGGGTGAGCCCTGGGCAGCACCAAGCCACACACCTAAATTCCTCTTCTCACTGGTGTATTTCTTTTTTTTTCTTTTTTTTTTTTTCCTACGGAACCAGGGATTGGACTCAGGCCCTTGCATTTGCCAGGGAAGCGCTTATTCCACTGAGCCATCTCCCCGGCCCCTCACTTGTGCATTTTCTGTTACCACCATCTCTATTTTTACCAGATCCAGCAACAATCAGCTATTTTCCCATGATTCCTACTGCATTACTGTCACAACTTCACACTGCAATGGTCAGTTTCTCCTCCTCCTTCCTCTTAGCACTTTTTCCGGGACTGGGGACTGACCCCAGGGCCACCACACTTCATACGTCCCCACCCCTGCTAAATGGCGCAGGCTGGGCTTGAATGAGGCCTCCTGCCTCAGCCTCCCAAGTGTAATACACCACCCTGCGTGGTCAGTCTCACGTGTCCCTCTGCTTTGAGGGACTGTGGGTGTTGACATCTGCCCCACACAGTACCCGGCATGGTCAGAGGCAGGTGTTGCATGGAGCAAATGCTTAGACGCTACCCATGTGGACTGCCTGGCTGTGACCTGGTTTCCCATCATGTGGGTGCACACCTGCTGGACACACAGGCCAGGCCACATGGGCACCTCTGCTCCCTGCTGTCACAGGGCCAGAAGGTTACCATGACAACAGGGAAGCTGCCTTTACCAGGTCCAAACCTTAGAGGTACTGAAAGACCCCAACCCACGGCCCCACCCCCGGCCCTCTGGGCAGACATGGGGGTGCTGCACAAAAGGTACTGGGCTAGAAAGGAGCCTAGCACAGGCACCTCACCACTATGTTGGGCTGGCCCGGGCTCAGCACTGGGCCCTTCTGTGTGCCATCCCCAGCCTGACACTCTCTTCTTCCCCTTCTCCCAGAAAGCCCTCACAGGCCATGCCCTGAGGTGTCAACCCACACATCTGCAGAGCCGCCAAAGGCCCTGTGTCCTGAGTACCTGATCCAGCACAGTCAACAGTCATCCCCAGAGCTTTCCCTGCAGAGACCCTGGGATGTCACTGTAGTGGGGGGCCTGCTGGGTGAGGACCCACACACACACACACCTGTGGCATCCAGCCTAAAGGGCCCGGCTTTTATTCCTGCCCAACTGGTCACTGCTGTCAACAGGCCCCATCTCAGTCACTGTGTGTGTAAACAAGTCCAAACCTCTGAAGCCCTATGAAATCTCCTCCCACTCCCTCAAGGCTGCTGGCCTTCCCCAGGCCCATAACCCTATTTCCCTCCAAAAGGTATTTCAGACAGAAAAACTAAGGCTCAGGTATGTCTGAGGTTGGTGAGGATTCAAATCCTCCCGCCCTTTTGGTTATCTTTTCTTTCCTTCTTTCTTTTTTTCTTTTTTTTGTCTTTTGGTTTTCTGAGATAGGGTCTCGATACGTAACTCAAGCTGCCTCAAGGTCTGAGAAGGTAGCTCTTGTGTCTGGCTGAGGGCGGGGCTCTGTCCTCCTCCATGGCACCATCTATGTCAGGTGGGTTGAGTTCAGGATACCCGGGTGGCCTGGATGGCTGCTGGCAACCAGTGGGAACCAGTGGGGAGGCGACGTTGCACCCCACAAATCCCAGGAGGTCAGCCACTGCCTGGCATGGTAGCGCTCACTTGGAATCCCAGCACTCGGCAGGAGATTTGAGGCCACCCAGGAATACAAGTGAGACCCTGATGTAACACCCTCCCCTCCAAAAAAGGCAACAACAAAAAGAAGCTCAGCCTCTGATGAGCTAGCACGGCCAGCACCAGGGGCCCGGCTGAACTGGCTGGCAACCTGCTTCCAAAAGAGGAGACCAGGTCAACCAGATGCACCAGAAGGAAGCCCAGCATTTTCAGACAGCAGCCGCCAGCCAGGAGTGCACAGCTGCCCGGCCTTGCTCGGCCACTGCAACCAGTCACCAAAACGGACCAACCTGACCTGGGCACATGATCCCTCAAACACGTCTTCCGGGCGCCAGGACTTTGCATAAGCCCAGGGGAGTCGGGTGGGTGGCAAGTGCTGGACAGGAACTTGCAGCCTCACCGCTCCAGCTCCTCCCCTGCACTCCCTGCACCTCCTCCAGGCCAATCGTAAGGGTCCTTCCCATGAGGCTTTGCTCACCTGCCAGCCCATGTTGGGCCCAGTCTGGAATAGGCCCTTCCCACTCCTTACTCAGTATTTCCCAGGCAGACACAAGAGGTTGAACTTTTTGTTGCTGTTGCTGTTGTTTTTAGGGGGAGGGGGCAGGTGCTGTTGAATCAGGGTCTCATTGTGTATCCCTGGCTGGCCTCAAATCTACCACTGCTAACAGTGGGGCCACCCGCCAGCACCTCCCCTGCTCCAGGCAGTTTCACCCTGTGAAGGCGCTGTTCTCTGCCCATTCAACCAATGAGTAAACTGAGGCTCCTCAAGGAAGAGCTCGTTTCAGAACCAAGCCTGTCAGGACTCCACAGCCCTTGATCTCACATCAAGGCTTAGGGACTGTTGGGGCCACAGAGGGAAACTGAGGCCCAGAGGCGTAAGGTGCAAGGCCAGGAGGCAGCAGAGCCCAGCCAGTACCCACCCCCACCCCACCCCGCGTGTGCGCCCCCTCACCTTGCGCCAGAGCAGCTGCGCCTGCGGCAGCCCGGTGCCCTCGATCTCATGGCGCATGCTGTTGAACAGCGCGACGCCATACTGGTCCTCATAGAACTGCAGGAACTCCCTCAGGATATTCTGGGTTTTCTCTGGAAGGGAGCATCAGTAGGTTAGGTCCTCATGGATGCCTAAGGCCAAACATCCAGAGCCCCAGATGCCTGCGCCTGACTGGCTCACATCGTTGCTGTGGGGCTTGCATGACGCTGGAGATGGAACCCGGGGTGGCTATGGGGGGGGACCCGCCCACCCTCTGACACACTTCCGGCCTCTGCAGCACCTACCCAGCCCACTACCTGGAGAGAGATGACCCAGCAGGTGGGAGGTGGGCAGCGGCCAAACGCTGAGGACGCTCAACCTCAATAGAGCCATGAGGGACCCTCGGCTTTGCCAGTGACCAAACAAAGGCTGCCAACCAAGATGTCGCCTAGACTCCGGCAAGGATATGAGTTTGGGTGAATGAGGCAGGAGAACTGCGTGAGTTCAAGGCCAGCCTGCACTACAGACCAAAACTCAAGTCTCAGCATAAAAAGACAAATACAAAATCTCTATGGAGATACACAAAGGGAAGGTACATAATACTATGTGTTACGTAGTACGTCATTTAAAAAGAGTAGCCCTCTCTGTGCCCACGTATGAACCACTTCTGCTCATATACTTAGAAGAAAATACAGGCTGGGCATGGTGGTACATGCCTGTAACTCTAGCTGGAGGATTACTGAGTTTAGGACAATTTAGGCTACGTAGCAGGACCTCATTTCAAAAAAAAAAAAAAAAAAAAACTCAAAAGCAAGAAGACAGAAGGCAGCAGCAGGCCAGGCTGTGAAGGTCAGGGTTATGGAGGATAAGGGAGGGGAAGGTACAGAACAAACTTCATGTTCTGCTTTATTCACTTTTATTACACTGGGTTACTTGACAAGCACCGTTTCTTTCATAATAAAAAAAAATGAACATTCAGCCCTGAATTTGATCCCCAGCACTGAAAAAAATAAAACAAAATTTTATTTATTTTATTTTTTTGTCTTTTCAAGACAGGGTCTCACTGCAGTTCAGGCTGGCCTTAAGCTCACTTTGTAGCTCAGGCTGGTCTCGAACTCAACAATCCTCCTGCCTCCGCCTCCCGAGTGCTGGGATTACAGGCATGCGCCACCACACCCAGCTTAAAACAAAATTTTAAAACATTCAAAAATTCCCAGGGTTTGGGAGATGGCTTAGTAGAATAAGTGCTTGCCTGGCAAGCGCAAGGGCCTGAGTTCAATCCCCAGTCCCACCAAAAATCCCCAGCCGGATATGGTAGCACATACTTGCCATCCCAGCATTCCAAGAGGCAGAGGCAGGAGGTTCAACTCCAATGTGGGCAACTTAGCAATTTACAAAGATCAAAGAAAAAAAAACTAGAAGAGTTAGGAATGTAGCTCAGCACAAAGGTCCTAGATTAAATCTCTAGTACTGGAAAAAAAAAAAAAAATTACAAAATTACTGAGTTAGCCAGCCTTTGCTTTCACCAGCTGTTTGCTTCCATCTTCTGCTAAAGGGGTTTTGGAAAGAGGGTGGGCCCACTGAACACAAGACACAGCCCGGCCTGTACTCAGATGAAGGAACTGAGGCCTGGACAGGACGCCCCAGGAGGCCAAGGCCACACACCCAGCAGGCACAGAGCAGGGAGGTGAGCAGGGGGCCAGCCAGGCGGCTGCAGGCTCAAATCCCACGCGCCACCCCCAGAGTCCTGGGCCTCGAGGAGGTGCCTCTGTGGTGATGGGACACACCCGCTCACCGGGAATGAGGTCTTGCCGTCCAAATTCCGACTTGGAGAGAGCAGGGGAGAGCGAATGTGGAATGTGCTTTGAAGCCCTGTTTCTTAAAAACCCACAAACAGCCTGAAACCTTGGGAATTGTTTTGTAAGATGCTGAGGATGGGGAGAGGGCAGGGGAAACAGAGAAGGAATGGAGGTGATGGGGAAAGGAGGGTCCTGCCAACAGGACCGTGGACAATCACACCATCTTCCTCTCCCCATTGCTTTTTCCTTGTGGCACTGGGAATTCAACCTAGGGCCTTCACACTGAGCTGCCTGTTTTTAGTTTTTGGTTTTTTGTTTTTTTGTTTTTTTAAGCAGTACCAGGGATTGAACTCAGGACCCTGAGCTTGCCAGGCAAGTGTTATTCTACTGAGCTATCTCCCTGGTCGGTCCCTGTTTTTATTTTTTACTTTGCATCTTGCTAAATTACTCACACTGGACTGAAACTCACAGTGCTTCTGTCTCAGCCTCCTGAGAAGCCAGGATTATAGGCATATGCCCTCACTCCCAGTTTTGGTATCAGCCAAGTTTTATACCATGACCCCAAGACCCTGGAGACTCAGAACCATGGCTGTCCTTTGTCAGAGAGGGGTAGGCCGTGGACCTGACCCACAGCAGCCATTGGAGGCCGCATCTCCAACCCAGCCAGCAGGGGGGGCAGTGGGGGGCTGGGCACTGGAGGGCCCAGGCGGGTCCTAAGGGAAGGCAGTGCTCCCAGAAGGCCTAGAAGCTGCACCCTGACCCTCAGGCCAGCCCAAGGGGCAGCTGCCACCTCAGCAAGCAGCTCTCAGCCGCCTGGATGCTGTAGCCCAGACACAGAACCCAAGCCCGGGAATCATAGGGCACCAGGGTGCACTGAAGAGGGACAATAACCCCATGGAGCTCGATTTCACACCGCAGCAACACAGGCCGCCTTGCTGTGGAGACTCAGGAACTACATGGGGTGGGACTGATGTCTTCTGTTTTTGAGACTGGGTCTCACTACACAGTTCAGGCTGCCCTTTAGTTCACTATGTAGCCCACCCTCACACTTGCGATCCTACTGCCTCGGCCTCCAGAGCGTTGGGATTCACATCTAAAGCCACGCAAGGGATGCAGTGTAGGCCTCCCTGCCCATCCTCTCTCAACGGCCTCTGTTCACCACTGTTTCCCTAAACAGCTCCTGAGCAAGGGTGGGGCAAGGCCAGGTGTGGCGCAGGACACAGGAGCAGTGCATGGGCTGAAGGAAGGCACCTAGCAATGTCAGGGGGCGGGGTTTACCCCACACAGGCAGAGCTGGAAGGGAAGGGAAATGGAGGGCCAGGTGCAGAAGGCTTCCTGACAGAGGGAGCTGCGCACAATCTGGAGGGATGAACTAGCTGGGTGAGGCGGCCCACGCCTGTCAGCCCAGCGCTCTGGGAAGCTGAGGCAGGAGCACAGCAGGTTAGATCCCTGCTGCCTGGAAAGGAACTTCCCCCGCCATCCACACCAGAGAAACACACAGAAACACCCTTTCAGGGCCAGCCGACGAGGAGACATGGGTCTGCGCGCTGGGGCATAACTTCCTCACCTTGGGGTCCTCTGTAGTCCCCAGCTACACAGGGTGCTCAGCACCCACTCCTTCCCTTCTAGCCACCCTGTAGCAGCCCGCAATGGATTTCAGGTGTCTGTGGGTGGCCCAGGGCCTGAGGCACCCCCTCTCCTCCACACCCGCCCACACCAGCTCTTCCTGTTTCCTCCCAGGCCTCTGGAGCCTGGCACGCCCAGGATTTGGGGCCTGAGCCTCAGACAGGGATTCTGAGATCCAGGCTCACTCTCTCCACGGATCTCCAAGCTGGAGAGGGTGCAGGACTCCCCTGAGGTCACATAGCTGGCTCCAAGCACTCTGGGCATAAGCCCCAGCCAGCTGACCCCTCTGAGCCGTCACAAAGCAGAGCGACCCCCCCCAAGGGCAGCAAGGAAAGAGGCTGTGGCCCCACTGAAGAGGCAGGGGCAGCCTCGGGGTCCCGGGCTAGAGCTTGGGCAGCGTGAGGGTTTGTGCCAGCCCCGCCTGCCTGTCTGCCTGCCATACACCACCTCTGGCACTGCTGGAGGGAAGCAGGCAGGGTTGGGGGTTACTAGTGCCCTCCTTGGGCATCCCAGGGAGGAGCGGCTATGGGGAGGCAAAGCCCTCAGCCCCGGAGGACTGCAGGAGAGGTGGCAGGACACGCTCACTAGCAGGTAGAACTTTTATAGCTTGAAAAGCATTCAAAACAAGGGTTTTTCTTTTCCCCCCAAAGAACACAAGAATCACAAGATAATGACAGTCCTCAACAAAGGCTGCACAAAGAAAATACGCCACAAAAGGGAGGGAAAGAAAAGCATGGAGAGGAGATGGCCCAGTGGAATAAGTGCTTCCCTGGCAAGCACAAGGGCCTGAGTTCCGTGGCACATGCCTATAATCCCAGCACTCGGGAGGCTGAGACAGGAGGATTGTTGTGAGTTCGAGACCAGCCTGAGCTACAAAGTGAGCTCGAGGCCAGCCTGAACAGCATAGTGAGACCCTGTCTCAAAAAGACAAAAAAAAAAAAAAAGAAAGAAAGCAGGCTACTTCACACCTGTGTGTCACTTAACACCCAGGAAGCCAGGACAGCCCTGACTGGGGCCATGCCCTCTCTGTGCCCCTTGGCCACCAAATCCCCAGAGTCAGGACACAATGGTCACCCAACACACACACACACACCTACGCTACTCAAAGGGCCCCAGACAAAAGTAAATAAAAATGCCCACTTCCAAGGTTAGGAAGGAGCCGGGTATGGTGTGCACACCTGTCATCCCAGCACTCTTCAGAGGTGACCCCCAAAGGACCCCCCTCACTAGCCAGTTCCCTGAACTCTGGCCCCAGGATTCCCAGCTCCCCACCCACTGAGAAGCTCCTGCGTGCTCTGGGAATCCTACCAGGTATCAGCACCCCTGCTCCACAGGGAAGCAAGCTGAGACCTGGGGAGACGCCAGTGGCTTCCCGAGAGGTGCAGAGCCCCCGAAGGGAGAAATGAGTTTTAAGCCTTGAGCCTGTTCAGAGGCCACCCTGAGGATCCCCACCCTGGCAGCCCCTCCACCAGGCCACAGTAACCCTAAAGGGCCCTGACTTTCCCTCTCTCTTGGGGACTCCTGCTCAGTGGCCACGGGGAGAAAAAGCAGATTCACTATTGCTAGTGTTTGTTCTGTTTTGTTTTTGGAGATGGGGTCTCTCTAAATAGTCCGGGCTGGTCTCAGATTCACACGGCAATCCTCCTGCCCCAGCGTCCTAAGAGTTGGGATGCCCGGCTCATACCACTAACACAGATGAAGAAAAGTGGAGGCAACACGGGAGCCAGAGTAAGGACAGCATCCCTTGCTCTGAGATCCAGAGAGGTGGTGACACGGTCCTGAGGCCACGCAGCATGCTTCAGCAGCAGTGTGGGCAAGCAGGCCCCCAGCGCCCTGCCTACAGCCTTCCTACTCGACCACCCCTATGCTCACTAGCACAGAGATAGCCGCTGTCTCACCCACCTCTCCATCCACCTCTGCTCTCTCCCTCCCTGTCCAGCCTCCCTGGGCCTTGAGCTCCTGCCTCTCCAGGGGAGGGTGAGTCTCTGCCAGCTCAGCTGATCTGGAATCCTAACGACCATCTCATCGGCGGAGCTACCCGGCCTCCAGCTCTGACCACGGTGCTGGCCTCAGCAAACCGTCCCCACCATGTGTCCGCCTAGTCCAGAGCTAACGCAATCACCCCAGCACAGGGCAGGACAGGCCCCGGGCTCAAGCTCCCTCCCTGCCACCTGCTAGCTGCGTGGCTTCGGCCCACTGCTCCCTCTGCAAGATGGCAGCAGGACCCACCAAACATATGGGCTGTGGCCGTGGCAAGGACGACACGTCACCAACCACGGGTTGGAGCTCCTGCAAAGTATCCCTGGCCCAAGATACTGCTAAGCCCAGAGGCCCTTGAAACCCAAGCTGAGCCCCCCTAGCCCAGCCCAGCCCCCGGACTGCAGCCAACCAGCCAGCTGATGGACGCTGACTTCCCCAAGTGACAACAGTGAGGACCACGCGACTTCCTATGCAGATATGGGGCACTGAGCGAGAACTGGGGGTGGGTAGCACATTCCTCTCATCCCAGCACTCGGGAGGCTGAAGCTGAAGGGCTGCCCACGTTCGAGGCCAGCCTGAACTGCACAGTTCTGACCTTGCTTCAAAAAAATAAAAATAAAAGATCTGACCCAGTCCACAACCCAGGAGGCCGGGCCTGAATCCCAGCCCCACACTGCTGATCAGGTGTCCTCTAGCCATGGTGGCATCCAGCTTCATGTCAATACCAGGAACTTTGTGCCAGTCCTGGCCCCAGTTTGGCTGAGTTGTGGGCATCAAGCCAGACTGGTCGCTGGCTCACCTGGTCCCTCCAGTGGGCTCCAGGACACACCTCACCCACAAGGCCGGGGATGGTTTCAGGGTTTCGGGTCTGAGAGGTTTGCTGACTGAAACCAAGCAGGTGACAGCGCCCACAGGGTGGGGCGGGCTCAGAACCTGCCTGCCTGGTTCTGGAGCACTGGGGAGTGGGGCCAAGGAACGGCAGAGGCTGAGTGGAAGCTGGGACTCAGTTTCTCTGTGTCATGGAGTCGTCTAAGCGCTACCGTCTCTGTCCTCAGCTTAGCACAGCAGGGGAAGCTGAAATCCAGAGAAGTGGCGACACAGTCCTAAGGTCACACAGCATGCTTCAGCAGCACTGTACAGTCAAGCCAGGCCCCAGGGCCCTGCCTACAGCCTTCCTACTCAACCATCCCTAGGCTCACTAGCCCACAGAGATAGCAGCCCTCAATTCCGTGTCTCCATCCTGCGCGGCTCTACATATGTGCATTTGATATTCCTGCACAAGAAGGCAATCAGGCTCAGAGCGGTTGAGTGACTTCTTCGGAGACACACTAGAAAGGTCACAGGTCCAGAACAGTCTAACAGGGAACAGAGGTTCAGGCAAATCCATCTCACAACTACTGTCCAACACTTCACAGATCCGGGGACAGGGCCGCCCCACAGCACTGTTCCTGTGAGCAGCCATGGTCAGAAGGGTGACTCAGCCCCTGCTCAGAACCTGTAATTGGTGGGAAGCGGGGAGGAGGAGAAATGATGGGCTCCACCAGCCAGCGGGACCACAGTGGGGAGGGGCGGGCAGGAGGGACCCTACCAGGCCGTCCTCCCAGGACAAGGCCACAGGGTAGCCTTGCTCAACCCAGCCTGTGCCAGCCCGGTCTCCGGGCCCTGAGATCTGATGCCTCTGCACTTTCCCCAAGCTCCGGATCAGATCCCTTCCACGCCAGAAGCCAGAGGGGAGCCTTCCAGGGCTCCCATTGCCCTTGGCACAAAGGCCACGCTCCTTGGTTTTTCCCAGGACCCTGAGCTGACTGGGGTCCTGCACTTCTCTCCTCCTCTACTGTGCTTGCTCTTCAGCTCCCACAGTGTTCCCCAGCCCCAGAAGCCTCTGGGATGGGCGAGACGCCCGTTGTGGTTTCAGGCCTGGTCTGTGTGTCTCACTCCCTGGGGCAGCACATGCTGTGGTTGAGGAGGCAGGGAGCCCAGCATGCCGGTGCACGCCAGCACTCAGGAGGCTGAGGCAGGAGGAATGCTCGAGTTGGAAGGCAGTCTGGGCTACACGGTGACATAATGAAAGGAAAATCAGCTTGGAATGAGACTGAGAGGTTTTTTCAGGCACCTGGCCCAGCAGAAAAACAGGCAGAAGGATACAGGGAAAGGGGCTTTATTATCTTTGAGGACTCAGAGAGAATGTGGGGAAGATGAGGAATTCTCTGGGGTTGAACAAAGGGAGGCTGAGGCTTCTATGGCCTTTTGTTAGGGGTGGAGTTTGAGGGGGATGTTTAGATACACCTGAGGGCACTGACTGGGGGTCTTCCCTGAGGCGGCAGGAAGGGTGAAAGGAAATCAAATCGTGAGCTGAGTCAGAGAAGAAGTAGGAGGTGGTCTTGGGAGGATGGGCTTTTGCTCTATGACCACCATCATGATTTTAGCAATTCATACTAGCGCCGGAACCATTCCCGTCTTTTGGTTCTTATGAAAGGGGCGATGTGTCTCCTAGACCGCTTCCTGCTGCGGGGGCGTCATCTTGGGGGCCAGAACAGTTGACAGGGAGACATTCACACCCAAGCAGAAGTTAGTGCCAGGTGTCTCAGCTAGGAATTTACTTTCACCCTTCCCACCGCCTCAGGGAAGACCCCCAATCAACTCCCTCAGGTGTATCTAAACATCCCCTTCAAACTCCACCCCTGACAGAAGGCCTTTTGTGTCTCTGTTCCAATCCAGAGAATTCCCCTCGTCTTCCCCACATTCTCTCCATGTTCTCAAAGATAATAAAGCCCCTTTCCCCGTTTCCTTCTGCCTGATTCCCTGAAAAAACCTATCAGAGATGCTATCTTAAAAAGAAAAGAGGGGGGCCGGGGAGATGGCTCAGTGGAATAAGCACTTCCCTGGCAAGCGCAAGGGCATGAGTTCAACCTCTGGTTCCACCAAAAAAAAAAAAGAGAAAAGAGAAACAAAAATAAAAAGGAGCCCAAGCCTGGACCCCTACAAGTCATCATTGCAGGAGGAGCTGAGCTTAAGCAGAGCTGCCAGCCTCAGGTGTCCCGAAGGGACCTTCTGTGGACCAATCCCTTCCCCAAGATCACAGCCACCCAGCCACTGTGCTGTGTGCAGGTCTGCTTGAGGCCTCGACACACAGAAGGCCCAGGGGAGGCTCCACCATCACCCAGGCACAGATGCACAGGAGTCAGGGAGGACAGCAGTCAGGGAGCAGCCTTAGGGCACCATGCTGGCCAGCACCTGATGCTTACCCCGGGGCCAGGTACCCTATGGGGGGACCTCACAGTGTAACACTCGGCCTTGATGACAGCCCAAGGACTGGTACAGTGTCACCCCTACTGGGGAAACTGAGGCTGCCAAGGCCAGGGACTCGCTCTGAGGGCTGAACCCAGGCGAGCTGGACACATAGTTTTAAGGGTCATGAGGGGGCCAGGAAGATAGCTCAATAGAATAAGTGCTTGCCTGGTAAGCTCAGGGTCCTGAATTCAATCCCCGGCACAGCTAAAAAATAAACAAAATTTCTTTAGAAAAAAAAAAAAAGGAAGCCGGGCGTGGTGGCGCAGGCCTGTAATCCCAGCACTCGGGAGACTGAGGCAGGAGGACTGTGAGTTTGAGACCAGCCTGAGCTACAAAGTGAGCTTAAGGCCAGCCTGAACTGCATAGTGAGACCCTGTCTCAAAAAGACAAAAAAAAAAGGGGGGGGGGTCATGAAAACACCTAGAAGATCACGTAACAGCTCTGCAAGGGCTCTCAATGGGCTCTGATGACCCAGGGGACCATCATGGGACCTGCCATCAGCACTGTCAAAGACCCTGCCCAGGGCCAGCACACTGCAGCCCACGAATGGGTTATACTGCTGTGAGTCAGGGCCTTTCCATGTCACTGCTGTGCATTTTCTCCCTTGTGCTTTTATCCTCCCGTCCTTCTACATTCAAACTCAGTCAGAGCCGGGCATGGTGGTGCACACCTGTAATCTCAGCACTTTGGGAGGCTGAGGCAGGAGGATCACTGAGTTCAGAGATCAGCCTGGGCTACAAAGTGAGTTCAAGGCCAGCCTGAACTGCATAGGGAGACCCTGTCTCAAAAAGACAAAAAAACAGCTGGGGATGTAGTTCTAGGTTTGATCCACAGAAGCACAAAACAAACAACAAACAAAAGAGCCAGACTTCAAGGCCCTGCCCTTGTACCATCTGCTCCTGGAAAGGTTCTGCAAGCTCATTTGCATATAATTATAATACTCATCATAGCATACAAGAATGCCAGCGTGTGTAAATTAGTGCAGTGCCAGCCTGAGGCCGCCCCCAGGGTGGGCTGACAGTAGGGTCCACAGGATTCCATTAGCCCTTGCTGGGACAGACTGATAAACCTCTTCTCTGGAGGGGACCCACTCGGCGTCACACGCGTCACACAGGTTGAAGAACAAAACCAGAGCAGCAAGGGGAGAAAAGAAGTCACAGCAACTCTGTGCCCAGAAGAGGACATCTGGGGTCTCCAGTATGGAGTGTTCTCACCCGGCACCTCCCCTCCTCCAGTGCCAGAAGCCTACCTCTCAGAACCCCCCACACACACACACACAAAGCCACTGCCCTGGCCTTGTCCTCCTGCTGTCAGTGCTAATTTATGAATGGCTCCTTTGACCCCACTTCCCAGATGTGGCCCAGCCCAGGTGGAAAAGGCAATGTCCCCTTGGGGAAAAGTAGAGCGTTTTAGACACCAACATGGCCCCTGCAGGCACCATGGGCCAGGAAAGACTGAGAGCCGAGGCCAGCAAAGGAAGACTTGGGCAAGGTGGCAGAATCAGGCAGGATTTCTCCCAGAGCCGCCTCCAACACCTCCTTGGCTGGCAAATATTTAACTAGGGCTCAGTGACAACTGGTGAGGGGGCAGTGAGCTTCGAGTCAGGAGGGCCCGAGGTGGGGTGCCCCAGGGAAATGCCCCCCAAAGGGCAGGCGAACACCCGCCCACTCAGGCTGCACTTTCCTCCTCAGGCCTCAGTGAGCAGAAGTCAGTTCCCATCTTGATACAGAGAAACAAAGGCGCTCTCATCCCGCCCGGCCCTCCCACCTTGTGTAACTGGCAGCAGCCCCAGGCCCACAGCCCGCAGTTGGCAGCTTGTTCTGGGCTCCCAGAACACCGGCATCTGCACTTCGGGAGGGTGGAAAAGGGCATCCCAGGCACCCAGGACGCCCCACCCCGAGCAGGACCGGCTCCCCACACCCACGCTGGGCCTCCTGGCTTGCACTGTGCCCACACCAGGGGCCTCAGTGAGCGTCCAGGTGGTGTCTCCAGGCTGCAGTTCCGCACTAGTCCCTGCTGTGGCCAAGAGCACACTCAAGGAGCCCTGAAGAGTCCAAGGCAGTCAGAGCACCCCAGGCTGTAAGACACCCCAAGGCCCAGCCACCCCCGCGCTGCTCCTGCCCAGCTCCATGGGGCAGCCACGGCACACATCTGGCTCAGCGCTTCAGCAGCCTCAGCCCTCTGACCCCAGGGATAGACCCTGGCGCTGCCATCAGGACGGGACACACTTGCTGGTCACAGAGGGGGTGGCTAAGTTACAACAGTAAGTTGTTTGGTATGGCTTTTTTTTTTAGACAAGGTCTCAGTATGTGGTTCAAGCTGCACTCAGACTTGCACACAGAGATCCTTCTGCCTCAGCTTCATGAGTGCTGGGATTACAGCGGTGTGCAAGTAGCATTGACCACAACAGTGATTTGGACATATTCCTATTCATGCCTTTCCCTTAACTCTGCATGTGTACATGGGCTTGTACCAGAGGATGGAACCCAGGGCCTCCTGCATGCTAGGCAAGCGCATTAGCACTGAGCTACAGTGCCAGATCCTCACGAGGTTTCCCTCACCAGAGGCCTTCACCTCCGTTCCTTTCCTGTCATCCTGACCACCTCCTCTGGGCTCCCAGTCTCCTACCCTGGGCCCTGGCCACTGTCCAACTTGCCCAGCCACAGGGCAGCACCCCATGCCACCAACTCCAGCAGCTCCCCAACCCTCTTGGGACAAGTCTAGAGTGCTGAGGTGGACCGACACCTGGTGCTGCACTGCAACACACACCCCGGCAGGTGCCCACCCCAGGCCTGGTAGGTGTCCACCCCCCAGGCCTTGCAGCTGTCCAGGGCCCATGTGAAAAGCCACTGCCAAATGGGTGTCCAGCTGTAGTAAGACCTTGAGGTGGCCACTCAGGACCTCCTGACCGAGCCCTGACCCAGGGCGTGTCTATGATCAGCTCGAGAGCTAGCATCACTGATCCTCCACCAATAAGGTTCATGCCACCCAGGCTGCCACCTGCATGCTCCATCAACCAGCTCGGGGCAGACCAAAGTGGCACTAGCAACAGAGCTGACGTCATGGAAGGCACCAACAGGCGAGGCAGGAAAGGTCTGTGTGGTCTTCATTCATTCACTCCCCCAAGAAATGCAAAGACTGAAGAATGGGCACTTAGGAGGCTGAGGCAGGAGGGTTGCCACCAGCCTATTATGCAGTGAGATCTTGTCTCAAACAAACAGAACACACAAGAAAAATTCCATCTGTCCCTATTTACCATCCTTCCCTCCACACTAAGGGCATTCCACGGAACAGTGTCAGCCCAGGTTCTGGAATCACATAAAGGCTTGAATGCTTCCTTCCTGGCTGAATTCTCCCCAGACTTCAGTTTCCCCTGCTGTAAACTGGAAGAACAGAAGTTCTTCCCTTGCCAGGTTGTCAGAACAACCCCACGACGCCAGTAAATCCACTACCTGAGCACATGGAGCTGGTACTGTCAATGACAATGACCAACGAGGAGCTGACAGGTTTCCATCTGCCCCTGGGCTGGTGGCCAGGGTGGGCAAGGGGACCTGGCACAAGCCATACTGCCAGCTTTCTAGGATGTCGAATGCCAGAGACGGCGACCAGTGAAGGGCAACCGAAAAGCAACAACCCGGGCCCAAGTCCTGCAGGGGTGAGAATCAGAAAGGGGAAGTGGACGGAGAAACCACAATGCAGACCCGAAAGCAAACAAACCACAGCCAACCAACCTCAGGACCAGGCTGCAGCTTCTTAACCAGAGACCACAGCATCAGCCCCAGGCCCTGCTTCAGCTATCATCGATCTGTGTGGGCCCAGGGGAAGCTTCCAGTCTCCCAAGCCCACAGGTGTAGCCTCATTAGAATAAAGCCAAAGGTCAGGGACCACGCCTGTCCCGGGCCTTGGTGTCTCAGTCTCCCCACTCCTTCCTAGTTTTACTACATCAACCAAAACATCCAAATGAATGACAAAACACTTTCAACTGGGAGCTATAGTGTGATCCCCCTGGGCTGGCCAGATAGCTTAGTGGATTAAAGTGCCCGCTTAGACAGATGCAAGGACTGAGGTTCCACCCTCAGGCATGCAGTGCTGGCCCGGCCCCTGGAAGGCACCATAGGAGGACTTAAGTCCTACTCGTCCCACCCTCTCGGCAGCGGCAGGGTGTGGTGAACATCAGTTTGCCTGCAACCCCAACAGTCTGAGAGGCTGAGGCAGAAGGACTGAAGGCTTGAGCCCAACTTAGGCAACATGGTGACTTGGTAAGACTCTGTCTTGAGAGGCCAGGAAGATAGCTCAGTGGACTAACGCACCTGCTTAGGCGAGCACCTGCTTAGGGGAGCACGGGAGCTGTGGTTCAATCCCCAGCACCCATGCTGTGTCAGCCCCACGGCCTCCAGGGTGGGCTGAGCCAGCCAGAGTCCGCACGCCTCTAATCCCAGCGCTGGGGAGGCCAAAAGCGGGAAGATCACCAGATCTAAGCAACAACCAAATACATTAAAAATAGTAATAAGTTTTTTTTTTGTTGTTTTTTTTTATCTTTTTGAGACCGGGTCTCACTGTGCAGTTCAGGCTGGCCTTAAGCTCACTTTGTAGCTCAGGCTAGTCTCGAACTCACAACAGTCCTCCTGCCTCAGCCTCCCTAGTGCTGGAATTACAGGCATGCGCCACCACGCCCGGCCAACAAATTTAAAAAGACTCTGTCTCGAAACAAACAAGGGGGCTGCATCTGCACCTCAGTTCAAAGGTCCTGGTTTCAATCCCCAGTGCCACCACGGAGTCTCCGACGTGCACAGTCTACAAGTGGCTCTCAAGAGCTGAGCCCAGAAAGAGGACAAGAAGGGAGGAGATGCTCACTCCTAGCCCCAAACAAGGGAACTGAATAATTCCTGGGAAAGTTTGCCAGGAGGCCAAGCCCCATCACATCCTGGCCGACCTGCACTCTGCTTTCAGGGGACCCCAGAAGGCAGGCAGGTCCTCCTAGAGGGGCGTCATAGGTCTCAACATGACAACCTGAACTTCAGGACCCAACAGACCCATCTTCCCAGACCTCAGGCTCCTTAGCCATAATAAAATGGGCATAAAAATAGTGGCAGCCTCCAAGGGCCATGGTGAGAACCAAAGATGTGAGGGACGATTCGCTCCTGCCTGACGGATGTTAAAGCCCAGAACGAGCCGGGCGGCACACAAGGCCAGCAACATAGCTCTTGAGTTCATCATTTTCACTAAGCCCGAGTCAGGACCCCAGACTCCTGTCCTAACAATGTGCACACACTCAGGCACAGGGTCCCACAGGCAGACAGGGTAGGGCGGAGCGGGGAGGCAGCGGACAAGACAGGAAGAGGACAAGACAGGAAGATGAGCCAATATGAAAATTCACTTGCACTTGCAGCTGGGCCAGGAGGAAACCTGATCTCAGGCTGCAGTGCCAGGGACCCCTAGCATGGAGATGTTTACACAGATAGAAGATTCAAAGTTTATTCAGATGGCAGGACTCCTTTGGCCGCCCGCTGAGCCAGGCCCTGCCCCACCTTGGGGTCACCAGCTGCAGCGCTCCTGCAGAGCAGAGGGAACCAAAAGGAGAGATTGAAGATGTCCACTTGAGGACCCTGCCAGCCTTCTGTTCTCTGGTCCAGGCACCTGTCTGACCCCCCGTGGTGTTTCACTGGAAACACTGAGCTGCCACAGGAGCACAGGACAGGCTCGCAGTGTCCCCATCACCCGACAGTGCAAAGTGCAGAGCTGCGAGCACCTGCCGGCTGCTGGATGGGTATGCAGGCCCCTTGCCTCTCCGGGCGGTTCCATCTGTCCAGCACAGGGACTTGTCACAAGGTGCTGGGCCTCTGCGGCCCCAACACCCTCCAACTATAACAGCGTCCCTTCCCAACAAGCAGCCTAGAAACCAGCATCCCTGAGTCCCACGTGTCAGGCAAGGGTGGGGACAGGCACAGCCACCAGCCCGCCATTCAGGCCAGAACCCTGCTTAGTTAATCTCTGTTTTGAGACCAACTTTCAAGTCTCCTTCATGACCTGTCACCAGCTGTCACCAAAATGTAACACCTCAAATTTGACTCTGGCTGTGAAATCACACCGGAGCCACAGCTCAGTCTCCCAGGATCACGAAGACACAAGAGGACAATGGAGGTTTATTAGAAAGGGGAACTCTGCCTGGCAGAGAGACCCATCCCAGCCCTGGAGCAGCGCGAGAACGCACTCTTCAGCCCCACAGTGACCCAGCAGGCAGGGCACTGGTGCACAAGGCCGGGTTTGGAGGTGGCAGCTGAGCCCAAGGCTGTACACAGCAGCGGAAAAGGTCACCACCCTTGTCATGCCAGCTGAAGCGGTCACCAAAGCTGAGATCCTCAGTTTCTTCTTCCTGCTCGAGTGGAATCCTGTCAAATGATATGGCACCTGCAGGGAGCCTGGGAAACTAGAGCAGGGCAGATCCTGTCACCTCCTCTGTCCCCTCCCTGCCCCTGGGACAGGTGGTGAGAAAGCCCAGGTCTGTGGCCACTCCCCTAGGCTGGCACACCGCTTGGCTCCTGAGTCCCCATGAGAGGGGGCACTTGGGATCCCTGCCCCTCAAAGGGACATGGCGACACATGCTTGTCATCCCGGCACTACTCAGGAGGCTGAGGCAGGAGGATCACTGAGAGTTTGAGGCCACCCTGAACTATACATACAGTGACCCTATTTCACAAAAGAGAAAGCAAGGGAGGTCCTGCAGCCATGCCCTATAACCTGGGGGCCACCAGGAACTTCATCTAAGACAGGAGGTCACATCGCACACGTGGCTACGGAGACCTCATAGGACACGGATTGTCCTCAGCTCCAGGAAAGAGGGCTCTCAGGGGTGGCAGGGCCAGGACCCAAGGCCCAACACCACCCAAAACACTGGTATCTGGCTAGAAACAAGGGGCCAGGCACCTGGGGAGCAGGTCGATTCAGCCTCACCCACAAGGGCACCCACAAAAAGCCCCAGCCTGTGAGTCACCCGAGGATCACCCACGGGGTGGAAGGAAGCTGTGTGCCACACGCGCCCCCCGTGCAGTCTCTCCCGGTGCCCAGGCCACTCCTCCCACTGCAGCAGAAGTCAGAGCCCCCTGCGTCCACACCTCCCCGAGCCGCCCCCATGAGGCCCTTCCTCCTGCCACTTCTGGGGACACCGGACACCACAATGGCACCAATTCATTCATTCACTTTTAGGGTACTAAAAAAAATTCCCAGGAAGCTGGGCATGGTAGTGCATGCCTGTAATCCCAGCACTTTGGAAGGCTGAAGTAGGAGAGTCACACACTTGAACCCAGGCTGGGAAACTTAAGAGAGACTCTGTCTCAAAATTTTAAAATAAGTAAATAAAAAGGAGGGCATATAGCCCCATTCAAAGGCCCTGGATATTGGCTGGGGAGATGGCTCAGTGGAATAAGCACTTCCCTGGCAAGCACAAGGGCCCGAGTTCAATCCCCGCTTCAGCCAAAAAAACAAACAAAAAAAGGCCCTGGATATAGTCCACCAGCAGCACTGCCAAAGAAGAAAACAAACAAACAAAAACTCACACGAATAACATGAGTAGTAGTTATCTACTCTGGAGCATCTAATATGCTCTGCACACACCGCGTAATAACCTCTGTAGCCGGTGAGCACAACAATCACCACCACCCCTATTTTATGCCCTGTGAAACTAAGACATAAGCAGCTACAGTCACCAGCTTGGGGCACTCGGCAGTGGCTGGTAAACCAAACTCTCACTTGCACTGCCCACCTCTGAGGAACCACAGGTCAAAAGCTCTCAGGGGCTCATATTAATGAAAGTTAAGATCCCAAGGTTGTGCCAGATGTAGTGGCACATGCCCACAATCCTAGCACTCGGGAAGCTGAGGCAAGAGGATCACCATGAGTCTGAGGCCAGTCTGAATTGTATAGGGAGACCCTGTCTCACAAAACAAACATTAACAGGAAAAAAAAAAAAAAAAAAAAAAAAAAAAGGCCACTGTGGAAGACCCACAGTGAAGCAGCCCAGGGCTTTCACCCAGCCTGCCAGGTAAGGTAAGACACCAGAACTTTGTCTGAGTCTCCCAAAGCCATCGAATGTCTAGAACTTCAGCTGGAAGACACAGGAGGGCCAAAAGGGACCCATGAACTAGTGAGATCACTTCACCCCCAAAGGCTCTCACCATACCCCTCCATTGTAGCACTGGGGAAACTGAGGCCCAGAGGTAACAGAAGCCAGCTTAGACTACAGAGCTGGACTTGGAGAGGCCATCCTGAGGGCTGCAGGAAGAGGAGGGACGGTGGGGCGCAGGACCTAATAGCACAGGAAGTCTGCTGGCCCTGCCCAAGACAGAGGGGTCCAGGCAAGATCCCAGCCACCAGCCCAACAGGAAACAGGAAGGCAGAGCATGCAGCCCCTGCTTGGTTTGGCCTCCAGGGCCAGGCTGATCTCAGGTCACTGAACATGGAGCCCTTCTGCTAGCGGAAGGGCCCACCTGCGGGCAGAATGAACGAAGTCTGTAGTCCTGCGAAGGGGAACAGCATTTGGGAGATGAGGCAGGAAGACGGTCCCATGTTGGAGGCTAACTTGGGCTACAAAGTAAAACTGAACTTGTAGTTTGGTAAGACCTTGGCTTAAAAAAAAAAAGGAAATAAGAAACAGGATGCCCGGTGGCCCCAGCTGGACAGGGTGAGAAAAAGAAAGGACAGGTGGACTCCCCATCCCGCAGCCTCACTATCTGCCTGGAGGGATGGGCTCAGTTACTTTAGAGATGGGGCAACTAAGGCACTAGCCAAAGTGACAGCGTGAGCAGTGACTGCCCTGCCAGGCCCTTCTGCCTCCTCCCCTTTTCCTGGCGCTTTAAATATGGGAGTGGGGGCAGGTGGGGAGTGGGCTTGAGCTATTCTTAGTTGTACAGCCCAGGCCTGGGCTGTCCCTGATACAGGCTTGCTCAGCTCCAGAGGGCCTGTTTGTTTACTTAGCCTTCAAAATTATAACCTCTGCAGCTCCACCCAGCCCACTCGCTCCTTCCCTGACCGGATCTTTGTTGTCCAGGCCTGTCCAGGGGACGAACGAGGCAGGAGAGGAAAAGGCAAGTTGCGCTGAGGTCAGGGGACCTGCGTGCCCACCCACTGCTGTAACTCTGAGACCCTGGGCGTGTCTGTCCCTTCTGTTTTGTTTAGGAATGAAGTAGAAGAGGTGATGGGGTGGGTGATTTTCAAGGGTCTTTCCTGAAGGGCCTGAGCTACGTGGCTTCACACCTACAATCCTAGTGTTCAGGAGGCTGAGGCAGGAGGACCACCACACTGTCAAGGCCAGCCTGGGCTACATAGTGAAACCCTGTCTTACAAAACCAACCTCCTCCCGCCACAAAAAAAGACAAGTCTAGGCCAGAAAAGAAAAACTGTCACTGGCCGTCGGCAGCTTCAATCTCAAGGCAGCAGGGACTGCCTGTCCCCTAAGGGAGTCACTGCTCCCGCAGACCTGTAGGGCTGGTCCTCCCAAAACTTAAGACTTTGTTCTGTTTACTCCTCTTCACCTTCCAGAGAACAACTATCCACAAAAAACAAAACACAAAAAATTCCAGGCTTAGGGGCACATGGGTGTAACCCCAGCTACTCCAGAGGCTGAGGCAAGAGGATCACAAGTTCAAGGCCAGACTGGGCAACTTGGTAAAACCCTGTTTTGAAATAAAAAAGTGGCCTGGGGAGATAGCTCGGAGGATCAGAGCTTCCCTGGCAAGCACAAGGGCCTGAGTTCAATCCCCGGCTCTGTAATAAATAAATAAATAAAATAATAAAAAGAAAGAAATAAAGTAAAAATGGATGGTGATACAGCTCTGTAGAGGAGCACTTGCCTAGCAGGCCTGTGGTTCTAGGTTCAGACCTCAGTACTGCTAAAAAATATAAAATTTAGAAGACCAAGAAGAAGTGACATTTTATTTTTCCATTTCCCCTAGCTGTCTGCATTGGTCTTAAAATCCCTGCAGGCAGAGGCCAAGGACATACAGACTCCCAAGACCCCAGGAACAGCATGGTGTTTCTTCTAGAATCTTCAGGCACCCAGAAGCAGGGCCCACTGTCCTGTCTTCCCTGAGAGCTGTGGATCTGAGGAAGGCAGCCACTCACTGAAGGCCACACAGCCATCCCTGGCAGGTACCTGAGCAACTGGTGAGCCAGACGCTGCAGCTCGAGAGCAGGACTGACCGAGTTCGCTGCCCGCGCACACCCCGTCTCTGTAACAAACCACAGTGAGAGCAGCTGCGAAGAACCCTCTTGGTGGGGAGAAGTGTGTGGGACACGGGCTCCGTCCCTGCTCTGTCTCCAGGGGCCTGGGCTCATCCTCCACAGGCAACTCCACCTCGACCAATAATATCCGTGACACCTGAACCTTCCACAGAGCTCAAGGCCACTGGCTTCCGAGAGGTGGCAGCACAAGGAGCACTACAGGTGGTCCAGAGCCCAGCACGGTGGCTCTGGACCACCTTGAGAGGCTGAGGCGGGAGGATCGTAGCAAACATGAGGCCAGGCTGAGCTACGGTACATAGTAAGTTCAAGGCCAGCCCAATGCGACTCTGTCTCAAAAAACAAAGAAGGGGGCTCATACTCTGCGCACCATTCCTCTCTGGCCCTTCTGGACGCACCTCTGATGGCCCCTGAGCCAATGTCCTATACTGGATCCTACTGGGCAGCAAGGCCACCACTTCCTCCAAGTCAGTGCTCAGGCTCTGTCACTGCCACCACGCCTCGCCACACCCGGGCAGGACTGGCGGCCGTTCTGCCCGCTGCACAGATGAGGAACCTGATGATCGGGAAAGTCAAAACAGGATCTCAAAACTGGACCGCCCGATGACAGCCCTCTCGCTGCTCCTCGGTGGAAGGGAAGAAGGCCGTCGTCACACTCAGGGCTGCGCAGCAAGACAGGGAGCCTCCCTTCGTGGGGGAGGTGGGAATGGAAGCCGCAGGACCCTCAAGGTCAGGTCAGCCTCCTTAAAACCTGGAGGATCTGAGAGCCAGCTCTCAAGAGGCTGAAGCAGGAGAGTCACTGAACTATGCAGCAGGCCTGAACCCCCCCAAAAAAAACCCCACAAAACAGGGTCCATCACCATGAAGAACTTTCAACCCTGCAGGGCCTAGAGTGACAGACATCAGATATGTCCCATGTCCCTCAGCCTGGAGCAATATCCCTGCCCCCCACGCACATGTCCCCCACATATGTGCCCCTGATAGGCCCCACCCACAGCCAAGTGGCCCAGGTCCCACCTCCTCCCATCCCCCTCAAGCACAGCTGACCACCCCTACCACCGTTCCCCCCTACCTGCAAATACTCACAAAAGGCATGAAAGGACATGTCCCTGCCTCTCTGAGGCCAGCATCTGTGGCTCCCTATGTCACCCCCACCCTTCCACCCAACAGGTGACCACCTTCGCCCACTTTACACCTTCCCCTCTGGCATGCACCATGGAGCCAAGAGCCTGGCAGGAGCTGGCAGTGTGCAACACCCCCGGCCCCAGAGCTTCAGAAGGGTCTTGTTGGTGACTGGTTTTTCAGTGTTGGGACGCAACCCAGGCTGTATGAGAGCTAAGAAAGCACTCTACCACTGAGCTACAAGGACTCCATAACTACAGGTAGAACAAATAAGAGTGAGCAAGGCTAAGTGGTGTGTACCTACAAGCCTAGCTACTCTGGAAGTCAGGGCAGGAGATTCACAAGCACAGAACAACCTGGGAAATTTAGCTAGACCCTGTCTCAAAATAAAATCTAGGGGGTTGGAGAGATAGCTCATTGGTTTAAGTGTTTGCCTGACAAGCACAAGGTCCTGAGTTCAACCCCCAGTACAAAATAATAATAATAACAATAATAATAATAATAATAATAATAAAATCTAAAGGGCTAAAGATGCAACTCAGCACTAGGGCACGTGCAAAGCCCTAGGTTTCCACAAACAAAACACAACAACAAACCTCGAGACCCCTGGGAAAGGGTTTATAAAGGTGGAGAATTCCCAAGAGCACGTTCTGGTTTTAAGGTCACAGACAGCAGAACAGTCACAGGGAGGAACAGATATTGGCGTAGAACCACACAGCCAATGGTGTACAGAACCAGGCTCAAGACTCACAGGTGTAATTTTGGACAAGTGCCAGGTGAAGGGGATCTCCCAGGTGTCCCAGGACCACAGCTGGACACCTCCAACCGGCCACGTCCACTTTCCAGAGCAGGTGCCAGGGCGCTGGGCACACAGGACCGCAGGCAACAAGCGCTGGTCATAGGAGCCCTTGCCTTTGTGGGTCACCACCCACCTGCCTCTGCTGTGTCCAGAAGCTCACATTGGACCCTCGTGCCTCAGAAAGTGGAAACTGCATGCTCTCCACCCTGAGGTTCATAGGAGGGACCAAGTCCACAGAGCAGCAAAGCCAGGGCTCCATTAAGCGCTTGGCTACTGAGGCCCACCCCAGACCTTCTGGGCTCCCTGCTTCTCATACTCCCCACCCACTGCATCTCCAGGCTGGTTCATTCCCCTGCATGGGCCACAGGCTGCACATCTCCAAAAGGGTCTCGTCCTAGAGAGCACACCGCTACATGACTCAGGCTCAACTTGAACTCATGATGCTGCTCAGGCTGGCCCAGAGATGCTCCCGCCTCAGCCTCCCAAAGGCTGGGGTTACAGGCATGCACCACCACGCCCATCTCCCATTCTAGTTTCAACCCATCTGATCAAAGATTGCAACCTCCAGTGAGTCAGGCCTTGATGTCCCACCAGGAGAGAGCACAGCTCTGTTCCCACCTTGAGGGCTTGAAACCCCAGCTCTGCCGGGCCAGAGCTGCAGAAAACCCTTTTTCCTGGGCAGGGGAGTTGGTGGGGGTGGGGCAGGGGAAGGAAAAGGCAGCTCAGGAATTTGTGTGACCACAGGATGATGCTTGGCGGAGACACGGCTGCTGTGAGTCATGGGCTCCGAGTGTGTGCGGAGGAGGGGGGGGGGGCTGCGTTGGCGCAGCCTCTGGGAGCCTCCGACACACGCAGCGCTGTGCTCGCTCCCACTCGGTCCTTGCTCCCTGCCTCATCTGTGTCTCCCAGGCCGGGCATACAATACAGGGGGTTCAGCCCAGTCTGGGACTGAGGTGAAAATTCAGTGAGATAAACGCAAAAGGTGTGGGCTGGGAGATAGCCCAGTTGAGTGATTGCCTGGCAAGCTTAAGGTAACCCCTGGTACTGCAAAAAAAAAAAAAAAAAAAAAGGTAAAAGGTGCCCTTGCTCACAGTAAGTCTTTGGTTAAAAGATACCTCATTCTCAGACCCAGTGGCTGCCCCTCCCTGCACCGTCAGCCACCATCCTCAGACAGGAAGTACAGCAGTCCCCACGTGCTGCAGGCCACAAACCCAGAGACCACAGAGCCTAAGGGAAGCTCCAGGCTGCCTGCAAATTGCCCAGGTAGGAAGAAGGAGGGTAAGGAGAAACACACTGACCAGAGCCAGGAAACACAGTGACTCAGTTTACCCTAAACACCAGCATGGAAGAAACAAGCCAATATCCAGCACTCATGGAAAGGCTAAGAAAACACTGTCTGGGCAGGACATAGCTGTAATCCCAGCACTCTCAGGAGGCTGAGGCAGGAGGCTCTAAAGTTCAAGTCTAGGCTGATTTAGCAACTTAGCAAGGTCCAGTCTCATTTAAAAAAAAAAGGCTGGGGATCAATCCCCAGTACCAATAAATAAATAAATAAATAAGTAAATAAATAAATAAATGTTGCAACCTTTAGAGAGGCTTTTCTTTCTTTTTTTTTTTTTTTTCTGGAACCGGGGATTGAACTCAGGCCCTTGCGCTTGCCAGAGAAGTGCTTATTCCACTGAGCCATCTCCCTGGCCCTCTTTCTCTTTTTTTTAATGACCTAGGAAAGACATTTATTGGCATTTAATAAAAGAATCAAACCCCAAACTTGTATTACAGTCCCAGAAACCTACAATAAACACAGACGGCAGCAGGACGGAGAGGCTGAAGTGGCCAGGCCAGGTGTGGGGGTGACCCCACTCCTCTTCTTGTCTTTCAGCTTCATTGCTGGGCCGCAGGGAGGTGGCGTGGCCCAGTTTGGGCTTAGAAAGGTCTCTTTGGGCAGGCAGGGTGTGTGGCAAGGCTCAGGGCGGGAGGGAGGCCCCGGGAGGCAGCGCCGAGGCCACAGCGGAGTAGAACTGACAAGAGCTGGGTGCTGGGGACTGGAGGGTCCGAGCCAACAAAGGCTCCTTATGTAAGCCCGGCGCAGGAGAGCAGAATCCCCAGACATTCTGCACTGAGGCTGACCCAGACCTCTGCCCAGGCAGCAGCCCAGGCCCCACTTCCGGCCAGCCTGGTCTCAGCAAGGCCCAGGACTTCAGCCCGGAAGCCAGGCTCCAGGGGAGGGGGTGGTGGAAGAGTGACACCTTCATCCCTTCCCACCAGGCACCAGTGGCCACCTCCCAAATGCACACTTTTAAATCAGCCTGGGAAAGGCATTATTTCCTTTGCTCAATAATAAATGAGATTCATTTTTCCTCATATTTGATTGCCAAAAGGGATTATAATAATCGTTCTGCTTCATCTTGGCAGGAGGGCGTCAAATGTGTGCTGCCTTTTGTGTCACTATATCAGATGGCCAGGTGCGGTCCACTACTGTGATCCCAGCACTGAGCAGGGGAGGAGGCTCGCTGAGAATTCGAGGCCAGTCTTGGCTATGCAGTGAGTTGAAGGCCAGCCTGGGTTACACAGCTAGACCCGTCTCAAAAAATAAAAGATATGGGGCTGGGGAGATGGCTCAGTGGAATAAGCACTTCCCTGGCAAGCACAAAGGTCCTGAGTTCAATCCCCTGGTTCTGCAAATAAATAAATAGATAAATAAATAAATAAATAAAATAAATCAAAATAGGCCAGGTATGGTGGCGTACACTTGTAATCCCAGCACTTGGGAGGCAGAGGCAGGAGGATTTTTACAAGTTTGAGACCAGCCTGCTGCAAACTGAGATCAAGGAGGCCAGGGAGATAGCTCAATGGCATAAATGTCTGCCTTGCAAACAGAAGGTCCTGAGTTCGATTCCCCACACCCCGTACCGCAAAAAAAAAAAATCTCAAAGTCAACCTGAACTGCATAGCAAAACCCTGTCTCAGAAACACAAATAATAATAATAATTATTATTATTATTATTATTATTATAACAATAATAATAATAAATGAAAACATTACCTATTTGGGAGTCTCTCCTTGCGTGTATCACTTGATACTGGCAGAAGTGATACAAACAAGGAGGTCCAAGCAGCATGCTGAAAGCACTGGAAAGAGCTTTCACACACACTGCACACACCTGCAACCCAGCTATGCGGGAGGCTGAGGCAGGAGGATCCTAAATTCAAGCTCAGCCTGGGAAAGTTGGCAGGGGACAGCCTGTCTCAAAATAAGAAACAAAAATAAAAAATAAAAAGAGCTGGGGGTTCTGCTCCATGGTATAGCGCTGCTGGGTTCAACTCCCCAGTACCACAACAAGGAAAAAAGAGTAACACTAGAAATAACCCAGGAGCCCACAGAGGTCTGAGTAAACAGATCGCCCCAAGCACAGAACAGAACCACCACAGAAAGTCCAAGGTGGACTTGTGTGTTCAGGACGTAGGGACGTACGTGCAGAGACGCCTGCAGTCTCCCCAGCAAAAAACATAAAACCACAGAAGTACAGCAAGGAATCTTTTTGTAAGCCAAGCTCCATGCGAATAAGGACTCCAGTAGGGTTTGTTTGGAAACAGGGACAAGCTTAGAGAGGAAGGAAGGGAAGGAGGGTGGAGGGCCTCCTGTTACACCCCCTCCTGATCAGTGAGCACCTGTGCCACTCTTGCAATTAGAGGAAGGGTCTCAGGGGACGGAGGCCCCAGAAGACACAGGAGTGACCACTGACAGTTATAGGGTTTATTTTAGGGAGATAAAAATGTCCTAAAATTGAATGTGACCACGTTGCAAACTCAATCAATACACTAAAAGCCACTGAATTGTACCCTTTGATTAGATGGATTACAAGTAGAAGGATTATAGCTCAATACAGCTGCTATTAAAAAAAAAAAAAAAAAAAAAAAACAGGCAGGCATGGTGGTGCATGTCTGTAATCCCAGCACCTGATAGGCTGAGGCAGGAGGATCAAAGTGAGCTGGAAGGCAATGTGGGCTACATAGTGAGTTCACGGCCAGCTCAGAATAAGTACAGAGATCTTGTATAGAGAGAGCGAGAGACACACACACACACACACACACACACACACACACACACTAGTGAGACTGGCAGGAGGATGGAGCAATGACCTAATCCCTGTAGATGTGGAGGCCAGAGGAGACTCCCCAAAGCCACCACCAGCAGCACCCAACCCCTCCCTCACTGGTGACACCTTGGGTTATGTGGTTCAGGCCACATGATGGAAACCTCCCGAGCTCAGGACCCCCCCGGGGTCTGCATGCCCCTCTCCTCTTCCTATTGTCTGGCCAGACAGGCCTCCTCCAGCCACCTGTCCTAGTCCTAGGTCCTTCTGTCCATCACGTGTGCCCATATCATGCCCTCTGCATCCCTCCAGGTGACCACATCCATGGCACTTACCTGCCAAGACAGAAAGAACTTGGAAATTCAGCTCCAGAACCCCAAGTCCATCATCACATCCAGGGGAGAGGCCACCCCAACACCAGGGACTGGACAAACCCCAAAGAAATCACAGCATGATGGCTCCCTTTAAATTCCAGACCCAGCTGGGCGTGGTGGCGCATGCCTATAATTCCAGCACTCAGGAGGCTGAGGCAGGAGGACTGTTGTGAGTTCAAGACCAGCCTGAACTACAAAGTGAGCTTAAGGCCAGCCTGAACTGCACAGTGAGACCCTGTCTCAAGAAGACAAAAATAAATAAATTAAATAAATAAATAAATTCCAGACCCAGCAGTTCATCTTGCTCACAGGGAGCTCCGCTGCAGATGTGACAGGCCGTTCCACAGCAGCAGCACTTCCCTGGCCGCAGCTGGGTCGAGCTGCTGAGTGCGCACTATCTAATTAAATCATCCTGGCAGTGAGTGCCCAAAGGGCACCTACCAGTACTATTCCCATTTTACAGATAAGAAAGCTAAAGTTGACACTGAGTGTCTTGGTACACACTCGTAATCCCAGCCCTTAGGAAGGGGAAGCAAGGGGATCCGCATACATTTGTGACTACCTAGTGACTTTAAGGCCAGCCTGAACTACATAGTGAGATGTTATTTAAAAAAAAAAGCAGGGGGGGGTGGAGCTGGTGAGATAGCTCAGTGATCTAAGCGGCAAGCATAGGGACTGGGGTTCGATCCCCAGCACCATATGCTGCACCAGCTCTGCCCCTTAGCAAGCTGGGTTGAAAACCGAGAGTGGAGCCGGGCGTGGTGGCGCATGCCTATAATCCCAGCACTAGGGAGGCTGAGGCAGGAGGATTGTTGTGAGTTCGAGACCAGCCTGAACTACAAAGTGAGCTTAAGGCCAGCCTGAGCTGCATAGTGAGACCCTGTCTCAAAAAGACCAAAAAAGAAAAAAGAAAGAAAGAAAACCGAGAGTGGGCATGGTGGTGTATGCCTGTAATGTGGTGGGGAGGCTGAAAACAGGAGGATCACTGTAAGTCCAAGCTGTGTACTAAGACCTTGTACCAAATACATTTTTTAAAAAACGGTGATATCTTGGGAAAATTTGAAGTTAGGCCTTCCAGTAACAGCTAGGGAAACTGAGACCTAGGGAAAAGTAGTGTCCTGACCATATTCTCAAGTCAGAGAAGTGGTCCCTAAGTTAGGTCTCTTTTCTTTTTGTTTTTGACATATGATTTTAGTATGTAGCCCAGGCTTGCCTCAAACTTACAGAGATCCTCCTGCCTCAGCGTCCCAAGTGCTGGAATTACAGGCAGGCACTACCATACGTGGCTAGACTGGGGTTCTTAACTCCCTTCTGCAAAAGCCTCCTGCACTCAGCTGCATGGGCCACTGGTGTAGAAACAAGCCCTTGCTTGCCAGAGGCTTTGAAATCTCAGGATGAAAGCTGCCGGGGCAGCGAAACAGCACTGTGGGCAGAAGTTCACCTGAATTTCGCTAGGACTTGCAGCCTGGCATTCACCTGCTCACCTGTGCAGGGTTGGTGACAAACTGCAGGCCAAGCCACAGCACCCCAACATGCTAGGGAGCTCAGAGCACAGTGGGTAGCAAGGTTCCCAAAGCTGTCATTGCTATAGGCACTGTTCCTGGTGGGGAGAGCCTGGAATTTTAACTGTGTGCAACAAAGGAGCCTACTGCTCCCTGGGCAGGGTGAGGAGGGTGAGGGGGCAAAGGCAAATCCTCACTCCCCTCGCCAGATTTCTAAGGCTGTTTACTTCCTCTGGATGGAGTGGGGAGGCCTCAGACTCCTATCCTTCCAACTTCCCAGACCTGCAAGTTGGAGCCACTCAGGTGAGCCTGCTCCAGAATCCGTGGCATCTGAAGAGGGTTATTAATAGCACCAACTTTCAGGAAGAGAAGCCAGTGGGCTTTGAGTGGGTACAGCCCTCATCTCCCCTGCCTAGTATCCACAAAACAAACCCAGCTCTCTCAGGCAGAGGACACTTGAACTTCTGTGGCTCAGTCCCCACCCCTGGAAATGGCAGAGGGAGGAGGGGCTGGCACCTCTCAGCCCTAGAAGTGGGGAGGTGAAAGAGTGGAGCTGGATGTGGGGAGAGGAAATCTCCCACCCAGGCCTGCCCAAGGGCCAGACAGGGGGCCCTGAATGGAGGGACTGTTAACAGAGCTCCAGGAGGTTGCCACCAACAGGGAGGGGACAGGAAGACTCCACCCCAGCCGTTCCTCCTCCCAAAGTCCAGGCCTGATCCCACAAGGAGGCCTTCTAAGACTTAACCCCCGCTGGTCAGAGGAGGACAACTCTGATTTACTTCTGTGTCACCTCCAGCCCAGGCCTCACACAAAGGGAAGTCCAGGCCACTGGTTCTGGGCCACAGTCACCAGGTAGCCTCCCCCCCCAGCACCCCTTTGTATCCAGCCAGGGCCCTGGGGACATGGGGCTGAGGGACACCTGGTCCTTGTTCTCAAGGGGTCCCTGGTATCAAGAAAGCATGGTGAAAACAGCTAAAAAAAACTCCACAGGACATCAAAACAAGTGTAAGCGGGCAGGATCCTCTGGTCCCACCCGCCTGGGACATAAACGCAGCCAAGTGGAACTGCCAGGAAACCTACCTGATTGCCACCCCTTCACTGGTGCCTCTTCTCTGCCAGGCCCAATGCCAAGCAAGCTGCAGAAACTGGCTCATCTAGGTATCTTGGTAACTCATCAGTAAGAAAACCACTGATCCCATTTTGAAGATGAAAAAACCAAGGCGCCAGACACTGAGACTTGTCCAAGATCCCACGCAGGGCAAACAAACACTGGGATTGCACCCAGGCGGATTACTTCTCCCTTCCCCAAGTCTGCCTGCGCTGTGTCTCACACAGCGCAAGGGTTTCATCCCATCTCTCATTTTCTGAGGAATCTAGGGCCCACTGTATTCCTAGGCTTCCCTGGGGCCTTAGAGGCAGCTGCCCTTCTTAGAAGTGGTCACGGAGTGGTGACAGGCTGTGAGCTGGCCCGGATGAAGAAGGGGATGGCGGGGAGGGGGGGCTGCTGTGAAGGCTAGGAGCTGGCCTTGAGAGGGTCCCGTCCAGCCTTGACTGACTTGCTGGCTGTGGCAGCCAACAGGAGCACGGGGCTGAGTTTGGGCGAAACCCCACTCTCTCCAGTGCACCCTATGTATTCCTAGCCTCACTCCCCAGGTCAGTCCCGGCCCCTACAAGGCCCTTCCTCTGGAAGATTCAGCCACGTGTACTGGATCTGGGGCCTAGGCGAGGTGCGGATGGGACAGCTATGCAGGGCTGTTTGGGGCAGATCACGGGTTGAGGGATGGGGAGCTTGGAAAGCTGTTAGTAGGAATAGGGGTGGGAGGGGATCAGCAACAACCCTTAGGGCAACGATCTAGCATAAAAGGTCCGCGACTGAGATTCTTGTATGGAGGGAGGGGGGTCCAAGTCCACGCAAAATGGAGGAGGGGCTCAGAAGGTGGTGACAAAGTGCACCCAGATCCAGAGGGAACAAGCTCAGACGCAGGACACGGTTCCCACGAGCTACAGCCGCAGACGGGGCTGACCTGGGGGACTCCAGCCCCCGAGCCCGCGACCCAAGTGGGGGCGTGGCCCGAGGCGCCCAGGGAATCTCCGGCGCGCGCGCTAGCGGCGCGGTGCTCACCTGCGATGTGCTGGCGCCGGGCGTCGTCCAGGTGCGTGGACACCACGTCCCCCATGGCGAGGAAGCAGCCGCTCTCAGCCCGACCCAGCCGCCGCCCGCGCTGCTCAGGCGGACGCTACCGGCGCCATGCACCCTGGCCTGCCCAGATGCCGCCGCTCCCCACCGGCCTCGGCCTCCGCGCGGGGTCCAGCGCTGTCCCTCCCGCCCGCGGCCTCGGTCTCCCGCGCCGCCCGCGCCGCGGCCCAGTGCCCAGCCGCGCCCCGCCCCGCCCCGCCTGACAGGCCACGCCCATCGGGGCCACGCCCCCTCATCGGGTTCGGGCGAGTGGGCGGGACTCGAGGGCCGGGACGCCGGGGCCTCGGCTGGATTCAGACAAAGAGAAGGTCCCCGCGAGGGAGACCATGGAGTGACGCGTATAAAGAGCGCCAGACCCAGGCCCAGGGGGACAGAGACGCTTAGTGGGGCGCTATGAAACCTCGGGGTTCCCACGGGTTCTACTCTGGGCGTCTCCCCTCCCTGTCCCTCCTCCCACTGAGGAGAACGCGGGGACCTGGAAGGGGACGCCCAGGCCGACGTGCAGGAAGTCGGCGTCCGCGCCACGCTGCTCCCGCCCGCTCCCTGCCCTGCCCCCCAGACCCGCCCGCAGCCGCCTTCGGGAACTTCCCTGGCCTTGATCTGACCTGCCCAGAAGGTGTGCCGACCAGACTTGCACAATAGCTGGGAGGGAGGGCTGCTGGCCAGGGACTGGGGGCCGATCAGGCCGAGGGGCACCGAAGCCCCAGTGCCAGGCGGGCATTCCTAAGGTCCAGTATGGGGCCTGTCACTCAGGAGGCAGCTGATGTGGCTGAGCAAGCCAGAAATGGAAAAAGTAACCGCACTTTATGATTTGTGCAGACTTCGGGTACTCAAACTGGGGCTGGGCATGGGTCACTGGTATCAGATTTAACAGCTGGGATCCTCAAATCCAGGTCTGGAGTGGCAGAGGCCTTCCTTGACTGCTAATGCCCCATCCGTCCTGGCAAGGGCCACCCGGTTGCTACCGGCCTACTCCCGGTGATGGAACGCTCACATTTCCATAGTAGAGAGCAGTCCATCCCGATACAGTGCAGCACTTGCTTAACTGCTACAGGCAGCCACGGAGGACGGTGACAACATCCTGGAGCTTCAGTCCCAACCACACCGCAGGAGGTAGGTGTGGTGTGGAGTGGATTAAGGCCAGCCAGGCAGCAATGCAGGCATTCGTTCCTCCCAATTGTTCAATGATTCTGCAAAAGTGATTCTGCTAGCCAGAAGTACCCACCACTTTGGGGACCAGGGCAGAAGGATCACTGTGAGTTCGAGGCCAGCCTGAACCGTGTAGTGAGCAGAATTTGTCTCCCAAAAAAGTCCAAGCTACAGCTACCCGGCCGTCTGTGACCCTGGACAAGGGTTGTTGCCACTGTAAGACTGTCTCTTCATCTGTCAAATGAAAGTAGCCATGCTTTATTGGGAAGATTAAGACAGGTGCCTAGTGCTGAGCCTGTCCTTTCTCAGTAAGCAGAACTGCCACCCATTATTCATCATAGTCCCTGCCCTCAAGAGCTTAGAGAAGCTTGAGAAAAGAACGGAACATTCTATTTTCAGGACCTTCACACAGAGTAATACCAGAGCTGAAAGTTGACAAACAAGAATGGTGACAGAGAAGATTCTGGGGAGCAGCATTCCAGAGAGTGGGGACTGCACAGGTAAGGCCCAGCCTCCTACAGCTGGATGCCTTCTCAGGACAGAGTTGTTTGTGGAGAGGAACTCAGGCAGGCAGTGGGGATTACTAGCTTCCTGATAGACAGGCAGCCCAGGGAGGAAAAGTGATTGCTAAAGGCACACAGCAAGCCCAAGGCAAAGCCAGGCCACAGGCTGGTCTCTCCTGTTGTCTGACCAGCCAGAAGCAAGGGGTGCTGAGAACTTCATTTCATTCTTCCTACAGCCTCAACTACAGGGGTTAGGAAATCTGGAGAGGGAACAGTGTAGCTTGCTGGCTCCGACATTCGGTGGTGTCTCACCAGCCTTGCAGGAGGCCTGGGTCACTTGAGAGAGGAGGAGGGCCATTGTAGCCTTTAGCCTTTGCAGTGCTCCCAGACCCACCGTCAACTATAGAGTTCAGCTACGCATGTATGTACCTCAGTGACCCAAACCCCATTCAATACACACAAAAAAGTTGTCTCGGGTAGTGTGGAGAGGATTGACTATGAAAAAATGTGGGGGAGCTCCCAGGAAGGTGGAAGTGGGAGTCTAAACTTACAGAACTGTACACACACTTGATAGGGGTAGGTTTTTGGGGGATTGTACTAAGTTACATCTCTAGCCCCTTTTTTATGACATTTTGAGACAGAGTCTCACTAAGCCACTAAGTTGCCCAAGCCGGGCTCACATTTGGTACCCTCCTGTCTCAGTTTCCTAGAAGGCCAGAATTACAGACCACTGACTGACTCTATGCTTGACTTGTTTGGTAGTTTTGTTTAAGTGAAAAAGCAGGGCTGCAGTTCTAGTACAGTGCTAGAGAGGAAACACTGCCCACCTATGAAGCCTGTGCCGCTGCCAGGTATCACTCCAGAGCCTTCCCTGCCAACCCCAGTTCTCCCAATTTGGGGCAGGAATGATCATGCCCATTTAACAGTTAAATAAACCATGAGGATTTTTCAGAAATTCTATTCCAAGCTGCCTGGGCATAGTGACTCAGGGCTGTAATTCCACTACTGGGAAGGCTGAGGCAGGAAGATGTTGAATTTAGTGTTATGTATCAAGATCCTGCCTTAAAAAATAAAAGGAAAAGAAGGCAGGCACAGAAAAGGTTCCAGAAGGAGCAAAGGTAACCCTGAGACAATCCACTGATAGGTGGGACAGATGGGACAGTGCAGAGGCGAGCACCTATGATTAAGTTTTTCTGCTTTCTTCTGGGAAGATCATAAAGTTCCCAAGTCTGTAACACATCAGGGCAGCTATGATCCTCGGCGGGAGGAGGGGATGGTTCGTGCTGTTCACTGCTTTTGCTCCTTTTACTTTTGTATTGCTGGGGTCAGACCCAGGGCTTCACACATGCTAGTCAGGCACTCCATCCCTGCGCTATGCTCTAGCCCAGCCCAGCTTTTTTTTTTTTTTTTTTTTTTTTTAAGGAAAGAGCGAGTATAGTCATCAGCATTATGAAGAATTCCAGGAAGTTAAGACAGCAGTTTCTCAACTCTAAAATGCCTAAGGCCATTTTAATGTTCACTTTTTAGTTTTAAGTAAATTGAAGTCTCTTTTTACACATTTATTGGTTATTTGTGGCTTTTAAAATTAATATCCCGTTCTTGCTTTTCTATTAAAGAGCCTTTTATTAGTTTGTAAGAGCACTTTTTTTTTTTTTTTAGCTTGTTATTTATTTCTTTATTATTCTTGTTGGCTTTTTGAGACAGTCTTGTAGCCCAGACTGGCTTCAAACTTGCAATCCTTCAGCCTTATGTTCCTGAGTGCTAGGATTACAGGTGTGCCCTCACACCCAGCAAGCACTCTTTACAGGCAGGATTTCTCAACTCTGCGACCAGGAGGTGGGGGGAACAGTCTTTTTCTAGGACTCCTCCCACTGGGTCTGCAGCCCCTTCCTTGCCCCACACCAAGGACAAGTGAAGGGCAGGAGTGTGGGGGATCTGGAGCAGCTGCCAGGCCTGTCCTCTCATGAACATAGATGCCACCTACAGCTCCTGACTCATCAGTCCTCTGTCAGGAAGTGGCTTCTGCCAAGCTGGCTCCCTGAAGGGTTGCCCCGCCGCACCCCACCCCACCCTAAAGCATATTTGGAAACTGGACCCAAAGGTGAAGCCGAGTAACTTTCCTCTGCAAGACAGGGTACAGCAGGCCTGAGCCCCGGGCTGGACTGAAGCCCAGGATGGGAAGGAGTTTGCCCAAGACCTTCAGCCAGAGCTCAGGTTCCTAGGAAGAAGCAGGGCCCCTTCTGCCCCTCTCCCTCCCCGTTGGCCCTGAGCCCCAGCTCTGCACTCCCTACAAACCTGTCAAACCTGAAATAGATGGGAGAAAAAAAAAACAAACACCTCCAGTAAACAGCAGGGAGTGTGAATGAATCAGGATTTTGTTTTTAAGGAAGATCATGTGTCCACCTCTGTTTACCCAGTTGGCATGGCCCCGCTGTGTGGAGGGACCCTGGCATCCAGCCCAGACCTCCCCTCTCTTAACTGTTTGGTGGTAGAAGGAGTTCCAGCTCAAGGCCTGTCCCATCTGTCACCTGGCCCCCAGCTCTACACTCCCTTCTTGCTCCTTGTGCCTGAGTTGCCACCTCCCCAAAGCTCCATCTCCAAGTCCAGGGTCCTGTGACTCCTGACCTGCACAAGTATCAGCCTAGCTGGGCAGCTGGTGGGTTGTTTTAACACAAATAGCTGTACCTTTCCCTGCCTGGAACCTTCTGTGGTTCCCACTGTCCTTGAGATAAAGGGAGATTCCTAATTGTGATACTGGGGATCCTGCCAGCATGTCCTTTATCCCTCCCCAATCCCCTTGTCTTTTTGAGACAGGGTCTCCCTATGCAGTCCAGGCTAGCCTTGAAATCACTTTGAGCTAGTCTCGAACTAGCAATGATCCTCCTGCCTCAGCCTCCTGAGAGCTGGGATTACAGGCATGTGTCACCACACTCGGCCCCTCACCCTTCTCAAGCCATGTGACTTTTGCATCCTCGAACTTGCTTGATCCATCCTACCTCGAAGGTTTACAAACTATGGATCCCCTTTCCCCCCATCCTTCCCTTTCCAGCCTCATTCATCCTTTGCATCTAAAGTCACCCGTGTCAGAGTCTTTGCTGAACTGCAGATTAGGTAGGCCCACAATTACTGCTTCCCTAGCACTCCTCCTTCACTGAAATCAGCATGCTTCAAAGCCTTTTATTTGGTGTATGATTATCTGGGTTGTGGTGTTGTTTTATTTTGTTTTACTTTGTTTTTCAGTGGAAACCATAAGCAGAGCATGGCAGCACAGGCTCTGAGGCAGGAGGATCATTGCAAGTTCAAGACCAGCGTAGGCTATGAAGTGAGCTCAAGCCAGTCTGAATTGCATAGCAAGGGCCGGGGATGTAGCTCAGTGGCGCAGCGCCTGCCTAGCAAGCGCGAGGTCCAGAGTTCGATTCTCGGTTCCAAAAAAGAAAATAGTAAAAATAAGACCAAAAAAAAAAGCTGAATTGCATAGCAAGACCCCGTCTCAAAAAAGAACCCCCCAAAAAATATGCAGTATAAACCATTGATGTTTACTGGCAGTCACAGTGTTTACACTGTTTTCGAGGGCTGGGAAGATAGTTCAGTGACGTAAGCCCTGCCTGGCAAGCATAAGGTCTGGAGTTCTATCCCCGGTACTGAAAAAAAAAAAAAAATTACACTGTATGCAGCAACAGCCAGCCTCCTCCTGGGATTACAGGTGTGTGCCGCCACACCTGGCCAATTATCCGTCTCCACAGATTTTCCTCTGAGGACAGCAGCTGCCCTCATTCACATGGCATTCCTGCTGTCAAATGCAATTAGTGGGACCTTGATAGGCACCAGCATACAACTTCAGAGCCATGGGCACCGAGGTCAATGGACCATGAAGGGCCTCCCTGACCCTGGGACTCATCAGGCTTCTCAGAGACCTGGGTGCAGTCATTCCTGGCCTGGCCACACACACCTCAGTGGATAGCAAAGTCCACCCACCAGTGTCTCCGCTACACATACCTCCGAGAGGGGACACTTGCCACCTTTCCCAGTCTTGACCATCAGCCCAGAAGCCAGGCAAGAGGTGGTGAAGAGCCAGCCCATGGCAGGTGATGAAGATGCAGAAGCAGCCTTTGGTGCCCCTTACTGCCCCACAGCCTCTGTCTCATGCGGTCTGTGCCCCAGCTCAGTGAAGACAGCCTTCTGGGGACACACATTTTACATGATAAAACCGCTCAGGGAAGTTAAGGAACTTGCCTGAAGTCACAGTGAGTACAAGATGGAGGCAGGCCCCATGCGCGGGCAGGTGGTAGGCTCAGCGGCCCGAGTGCTCAGCCTGTGTGAAGCCCTGGGGCTGGCACCAAAGCAAACAAAAGCCTCTGCACAGCTCCAATCTTTAAAAAAAAAAAAACTTGCATTCTATGATTGGACACTTACTCATAATTATTTTCTGGGCATAAATTTCTAGAAGTGAAATTGTGGGGCTCTGCCTCCCATTTGAGGCTGTGATACATGCTGACACACTGCCCTGCTGAAGTAATTGTAGCAGCCGACAGTCCCTCAGGGCTTGGCCATGTGGCCATCATGTGTCCCTGGTGACGTGTGCGCAAGTCTTACCCCCCATCCTGCCTATCCTGCAAATTACCCCAGGCCTGGCAAGGCCCGGAGGGCCTAGTGCTGGGCAGTGCTGGACACCCCCCTCCCAGTTCCTTCTGAGCCGCCTGCTCCACCCCCTCTTCCACTTTCAG
Source organism: Ctenomys sociabilis (assembly GCA_004027165.1). Lineage (NCBI taxonomy): Eukaryota > Metazoa > Chordata > Mammalia > Rodentia > Ctenomyidae > Ctenomys > Ctenomys sociabilis. The sequence goes on from PVKA01000723.1 coordinate 175,245, forward strand.
CTTGGTTTCCTGCTGGACCGCAGCTGCCCCGCACCAGCTGGTGACTCACAGCCTCCCAGGATGGCAGCGCCACTGGGCCTGCCCCGCCCTCAGCTGACTAAGATGGTGTCAAGCTTGGGCGGGCCCTCCCCCCCAGCCTGGCCCTTCTTCCTGTCCCTGAAGGCATGCTGAAGTCTGTCCTCTGGCCCTCATGGAGAGAATGAGGACAACCTCTTATTCCAAAAATATGTCTCTGGTACCGAGTGTGCCAGGTCCCCACCTTCCCGGGGGTCGAAGTCTGGTGGGCAGATGTTGCTTCATGCAGCAGAACAGAGAGAAGCCCAAAGAGGGAGGTGGGAATAGAGAAGGGCGGAGAGCCAGGGGCAGGCTCAGGTGGGCACCGCCACCGTGGAGAGGCCTGCCAGGGAATCGAGGCAGGAGCCGGCACTGGCTGGGCCGTCCTTCCCCGGAGGACAGCACATGAGGATTGGGAAGGTCTGGGACAGCAGACAGTCTTGTGCCCGGGCCCCAGCTGCCTTAGTAAGTCCAGTGTGGGCTGGGTCAGACCCCTGTCACGTACTGTACTGGACACGCTTGCGCAGGGAGCCCTGACAGAGGAGGCTCTGGTGGTTCCACCCCACCAGGCCTGTGGGCATGTGTACATGGAGGCGTTTTAATTGTCACTGTGTGTCATCTGTATGGGAAGAGGGATGCTAATTTACGATTGTCATAAGTCAGGTGTCAGTGCCTGAAGGGAAACCCTCTTTTTTTTATTTGTGTGTGTGTGTGTGTGTGTGTGTGTGTGTGTTTTATTCTTTGAGATAGGGTCTTCTCACTGTATAGTTCAGCCAAAGCTGAGACCCCTCTACGGCCTAGTTACCATGGCCGGAGACTCAGGCCAGCCGTGACTTTGGGAGAACCTTCCTAGTGTTCTGTGTGCTTGGAAGACACCTTGTCTCCCTAGGCTCGGATCTTCCCTTGCGGAGGGGCCAGGTATTTCCCTTACCATGTGAGGGTTTGTGTTGTTCACTTAGAGATGACAATGGAACAACAGAGATATGGCACGGAGCAGCCTTTGGCTGCAGGGCCCAGATGACCTTTGAATTTTTATCTTCATTATGGTCCCATGAGGGCTGGGCCATTATTAGTCCCATTACAGATGAGGAATCTAAAGCTCAGAGAGGTGAGGTCAGTCACGGGTTGGAAAGTCAGCGGTTTCCAGATCTGAGTCTGCTTGCCTCCAGAGCCCTGTAAGCCCCCACTGGTAGGACAGAACTTAAGCAACTGAGAGACGAAGAGATGGATGCAACAGGCATTTTAACTCTCCCATCAAATCACAAGCAAAACCAGGGGCAGACCAAGGTCTCTGAGCTCTCCTAGAGCTGGGTGTCTTAGTTGCTTCTTTTCCTAGGACAAAATACTTGCCACCCGCCACCAAAAGGAGGAGAGGCTTATTTTTGGCTCATATTTTTAGTCCATCATTGGCTGGCTCGAGGTAGGACAGCATGGCACAGGGACATGGTGGGGGAATAGCTGCTCCTCATAGCATCTGGGAAGTAGAGAGCAGGAAGGAGGGTCTGAGGAGGGAGATAAACTCTTCCAACCATGGCCACAGTGAGCAGACCTCACACTGCCTCCTAACAGCAAGTCAGCTACAAATTGTCATAATCCAATCGCCTACAAAAAGTGTTGCCTACGAGCACATGCAGCTCTTGGGGGACATCTAGATAAAAAGCAAAATATCCCACCTCCCGCCATCCCCTATAAGGCTCATGTGCATCTCTTTCTGAAAAATGCATGAAGTTGATCTTTAAGAGTTGCCATCCGAGGGCTGGTGGTATAGCACAGAGGACTAAGCACTGGCTTAGGTAAGCGCAGGGGCCAGGGTTTGATCCCTAGCACTGAATGCTATGCCAGCCCCACCCCTGGGCTCCCTGAGCAGGCAATGGAGTCCAGGCATGGTGGCTCATGCCTGTAATCCCAGCACTAGGGAGGCACAAATCAGGAGGATCGCTACAAGTCCGAGCTGTGAAGTGAGTCCTTGCAAAAAAATAAAATAAAAATTAAAAAAGAGTTGCAAATACTACTTTATGCCATAATAAAGATGTTAGTGCTAAAAAACAAAAAATTAAAAAATAAAAAGTTGCCATCTGACTGGGGATGTAGCTCAGTGGCACAGCACCTGACTAGCAAGTGCAAGGTCTTGGGTTCAATTCCCAGTACAAAAAAAGAGTTTCCATCTGTAATCCCAGCACTCAGAAGGCTGAGGCAGGAGGATCACCATGAGTTTGAGGCCAACCTGACCCTGTTTAAAAACAGAGTAAGGGGCCGAGGAGATGGCTCTGTAGAATAAGCACTTGCCTGGCAAGTGCAAGGGCCTATATTCAATCCCTAATTCTGCCCCCCCCCCCCGCCACAAAAAAAAAAAAAGAGCAAGACCCTGTTTTAAAAAAAAAAAAAGGGGGTGGGGTGCTGGGCAGATAGCTCAGCAGATTAAAGCGCCTGCTTAGGCAGACATGGGGCCCGGACTTGATCCTGAGCCTGCTGTGCTGGCCCCACCCCTGGGGCACACTGAGCTGGCTATTGAGACCGGGCATAGTGGAGAGCACCTGTAACCCCAGCACTTGGGAGGCTGAAAACAGGATCACTACGAGTGTGATCTGTATAGTGAGACCGTGTAGACTCTGTACTAAATACATTTTTTGAAAAAAGAGTTGCCAAAGTCTTGTTTGAGCATTACTGAAAAGTCCAAGTCCGAAGTGTCCTCTGAGATTTAAGGCAAACTCTTAGCTGTGAGCCCCTGTGAGACTCCAAAGAAGGACCCTGCTGACATACAACAGCACTAAGCCCTGACGTACACTAAACCCTGTAGCCCCACTGCCGGCATCCAGGACAAGTTATGGCAATGAGAAGTGAATGCCAAAGGCTTGGGTTGGCCGTCCCCCGCAGCACTGCCACAGGCAATGGTCCCCTTTCTCTTTGGCTGGCTTTCCTCAGATGTTTTATGTTCCTGGCTTCAAATTCCTACAGTTTCCAATACACTTTTAATATATTTACACTGCTTCCTCAGGGCCACGCTGCCTGGCCTCTCAGGCTTTCTTCTGAATTCTGGGTGACACCTTAATCCCATAACCTTTGAGTTATGCATGTGTGTGGAACCAGCGCCATGTCAATGACACTTAGGTCTATGGGCAGGTTGAGCAGTAGCCTGGCCCTCTTGAATCACAACTGCAGAGGCCCACGAGTGCCTACCTGAGCAAGGTGAATTGCAGGGAATCACTGTTTACCTTCTGGAAACAGATTGTCTGAAGGAAGAGCTGGAGAGGGGGACGAGCTCTTCCACACCACCCCCCATCCCTTCTTTACCAGACCCCACCTCCTACCAGCAAGTCAGCTCTAAATACCCACGGCCCAGTCACCTTCAAGAAGCCCCAGCTCTGAGCACATGAGCACCTGAAGGGACACCTAGATGTAAATCCTAACTTTGGGACTGTGGCACAGCACATGCTTCTGTTCCTGGCACCAAAGGAGTCTGAGGCAGGAGAGTCTCATGTTCAAGCCTAGCCGGGGCAATATAGCAAGATATTGTCTCTAAGAATAAAAAGCCAGTTCCACCAAAATAATAAATAAGAATAAAAGGGCTGGGGATGTAGCAAAGTGAAGGCCCTGAGTTGAGATTTCAGTCTTTTTTATTTTTTTTTCCTTCAACTTTCAGTCTTGAAGAAGAAAAAAAGATCCTTCCCTCTCCATCACTACAATGGTGGGGGTCTGTGTTTACTTGTAGTTTTTTCCTGCCCTAGAAAACTTTAAAGTTTTGATCTTATAGGGCCAGTCCACCTGCTCCCCCCACCCCCATGCTCACCGTCAGGACCTTCCTGTACCTTTGAAGAGTCCAGAAATACTCTCTGCCCTGCTAGGAGAGTATCTGACTCCCCTCAGGTGAATAGACAATGGGTTAAGCATGTTCTTTAGCCTTCCCTGGGGCTCTAAGTTCTAGGCTTCGCTCCCACTATTCTAGGCCTTAGTTTCTGTCAGTGGAACTGGTGATCCCCATCAAACTGGCCATTATCAAGAGACAATGAAATCATCCATGAGGAACGCTCAGGCCCAGGGCCTGGCATGCTCACCAGGGAGCTGCTCTTATGAGTATGTTTAGCACCCACTGTAAAAGGTAGGCAGGGCTACATGGAGTTGTGACTTTTTATTTTTATTTTTTTGTACAGGGAATCAAACTCAGGACCTTGCCTAGCCAGGCTGGTACTCTGCCACTGAGCTATATCCCTGGCCCTTTAACTCTTTTTATGTTTTATTTACTTACTTAATTTGAAGGGCTGGGGATATAGCTCAGCAGCACAGCTCCTGCCTGGGCAAGTACAAGGTTATCAATTTGATACTAAAACAAAACTTTTTTTTGGGGGGGGGCGGAACCAGGAATTGAACTCAAGCCCTTGCACTTGCCAGGGAAGTGCTTATTCTACTGAGCCATCTCCCTGGCCCTTCCTCACCCATTTTTTTATTTTTTATTGTGTATCGCTTCTCGGCCTTTTGGCTAAGATCAAGTGTATTTTTTATTGTGAGACAGGGACTCAGTAAATGTCTAAATTGCTCATACTGGCTTAAGTTTATGATCCTCCTGATTCAGCCTCCCTCCCACTTAGATTCCTGGCAAGCACCGCCATAGTTGTTATTTTATTGTCTTTATTTATTTATTTGCTTATCTGGGGTGGGCAGACCAACCAGAGCCCTGAGACCCAGGAGAGCTGGCATGAGAGCATGCGGGCGCAAGCACGCCTTTACAGCGCGGAGTAATCAGTAAGACCAGTTAGGCTGCCTGAAGGGTGAGGGAGGGTCCAGCGGGTGGGCTCTGGAGAGCTCTGCCAGCAGAAGAGCAGGCCCAGCCCCACCCCAGAGGCCAGGGCCAGCTCCGTACCCAGCACAGCTCCCAGGGCAACCTTGGCTGGAGGACTCGGCACAGCTCTAGGATCTGACATGGATACTTGCAGAAACGTAGACATATTTTACTACTTTTATTCTCCCTTATTTGTCGGGTTGGCTATCCTTTTCCTGTCTGAACGGATGTCTTGTATTTTGGCCCTGGATGTCATGTTTTGTTTTGGATTTTTTTTTTCTCTCTCTGCTTTTTCTCTGGCCTCTTTTTTCTTTCTTTCATTTTTTTGGAGACAGGGTCTCACTATGCAGCTCAGGCTTGCCCTATGCTCACTTTTGTAGCCCCCCAGGCAATCCTCCTGTTTCAACCTCCCAAGTGCTGGGTTTACAGGCATGCATCACCATGCCCAGTTCCTTTATTTTTTTTCGGGGGGGGGGGGGAGAATGGGGGATACTCAGGACTTGCAG